>JAJJMA010123617.1:3567-40791 GCA_023529015.1 Papaver nudicaule
ATATCTCGAGTGGTATGCAGACATTGCATGGTTGTGTTGAGTTTGAACAACGTCGTGTGGCTATGACTCTGTGGCCAATGTGAGTGTGGCGCTAGAGACACGCATAGTGGATGTATAACGGCAGCCTTGGCCCATAGTGGCTTACGTGGAGGCGCACGTCTTAACCATTAAGTGGCTACGTGGCCCATGTGGCGATCGATTACGTTCTTTTACCTCCCCTCTTCCTCCTATAAATAGTGCCTTAGTCTTTTTACCAAAGTCAAACTTTTCTCTCTTTCTTCCTCTCGCCGACCATGAGTGATCACGAGATTTTATTAGACGACCAGGACGCGTCTGATCATGGTGACGACGTTGATTTAGAAAACGCGGAAGACCAAGGAGGCGCGGAGAATGCAGCGTTCGCAGTTCTTCCACTGCCTTTACGCGCGAATGATTTGTACACCCATGATCAGTTTACCGCGGATATCAACCTCCAGAGCGCATTCGTTCCATTTCCTCATGAAACATATCCTTACGATTTTCTCAATTCGCGCCTACTAAACCGTCTGCCGCCTCATGTTCCAGCCGACCCCTTATGGCTACTTCGCACGGAAAGCAGTGAATGGTCGTTCCCTCCTTATGAGCAGATCCCTCGTCTCGCCATCAATCGAGGGGATTACGAGCTTCCAAAGATTGTCTATCAGTCCTCGGCGAAACCTCCGGAGGGTTGGTCTGGATGGGTCAAATACATAACTAACCACGACCCTTACATGCAAACTCTTGAGAAGCTTGGCATCTTTGGTGCCATAAAGGCGTCAAATAGTCGCTCATGTAGTCGTAGCAACATTGATCTGCACAAATTGGTGACGCGTTGGATTTCTCTATTCCATACTTTTTTTTTTGTTGCTTGGGGTGAAACCACCGTTACCTTGGAAGATGTAATTGCGCTCACTGCTGCCTGCCCATGGCTCCCATTTCTGGCATGAGTCTTTTCTTGAAAAGTGTATGCGCCCAGAAGACTGGCCCAACATTCTGAGAAAGTCGAAAGAACACTCAAGGAATGTTCACGCGGAAGAGACTGGTGAGGGCCTGGATAAAGGCAAGGAGAAAGAGGTCGCTCAAGGTAATACCCCTATTCAGTCCCTAGTAACGTTGTTTAAAGTTTGTTCATCCAGTGCGATGGCTAACGAGTGTGTTTCTCTCGTCGTTGCAGGAGAGGCTGAACCTGAAGTTCCAGCTCCGATCCGACAGAAAAAGAGCCGCGCATCTTTTCCTCTATTTGTGAAACACCGGGCTCCAAAGAAGGTGGACGATCAATGGCAGCTCCCGGACTATGGCAAAGATTCAGAATTCTTGCAGCTAGCCGCATTCCTCCTCTTCTGCTTAAGCCATGATGTATTCGAGTTTAGTCCCCGGGACACTGTCAAAGAGGAGCTAATGCTAATGGCTGTCATGATGGCGCGGGGTATTTCTTTTCCCCTTGCTCCTATGTTTTTGGGTGGACTATATCATCATCTTGATCTCCTCGCGATCGATATTCAGAGAGCCGCTGGCTTGCATGTTGTTGAGACTTTTGTCCCGCGAGTTTTCTCCAAATGTGGTCTTGGGAGCGCTTCCCGGGTTTCTGCCCAGATCTTCAGCAACTTACTATCCATGGTCACGAGGAACAAGTTAATGAAGAAGGGGAGGTGGTGCAGGTGCCTATGGAATATTCTTTTCCGCGCTTGCGCCTGTACAAGAAGCGCTCGCCCAAATCCTCCGATAGTACGTCCAAGCACATGGACGTTGAGTCAAAGTTCTGTTTTTCTTCTTATACCGATGGTCGCGTTGGTCCAACTCCTTACACCTTTTATTCGAGGGAGGGGGGGAGTTCTTGATTCTAGAAGAGTGTGTCAAGCTAGCGAGGTGGACTTCGTTCTTTATGTGACTTCTGGTTATCTGCCTGGTTTTTATGGTGGCGTGTTTTCTATTCAAGCGTACAATTTTGATCGCGTGGTCCGCCAAGCAGGTTTTGATCAGGGGGTTCCTCCTCCCCCATTGCGCCCTGCTAGTTCAGATGAAGAGATGGTTGAGAATCATTTTGATAGGTTTGTTTATACTCACGAGAGCGCGCTTCGTTGTCGTGCTACTCCCTTTACAATTCGGTATCCTGATCCCGATAGTAACACTTGTGTTTCTGTTGATTGACATGAATACTGGAACGAGTTCTTAACCCGCGCAATGAATTTCCTGGTTACTCCGTATGTGCGCTACCCCGAGCTTGACGAGCATGATCTTTCTGACATGCATGGTTGCGGTCGCTTTGTGCTTGATAAGGGTATATCAGGAGTGTATGGGCTTGTTCTTGGAATTAAGGGCCGCGCACGGGATATTAATGAAACTGCTTGGGGTCCTTTTCCTCCTGATCCTGAGTCAGGCACCAGACAAAAATCTCGGTGGAAGGCGCCCTTCTCCTCCTCAAAGTTGTTGGCGGACGCAAGCGATCGTAAATTGTTGATGTTTCTAGGCCTTCCCCTTCAACGCCTGGTACAAGGGCACTAGGTAGCGGTTACATGGTAAGAGATTATCCTGAGATCTATGTTGAGTTATACTTAGTTGGTTCCTTGGGTTTTGTATTTACTTAGTTCTTTGTTTGTACATAGCCCGACGACTCTCATGATCTAGGTCGCGTAAGCGGCCTTTAGAGGAGTGGCTTGATATGCCCGAGCATGAGTGGCGTAAGAAGGCTTTGATTAATAAATTGAATTAGGAGGCGGGTATAGTACATGTTCCTCGATGTGTTGCATCCCCCTCGTCTAACAAGTCTTACACTAAACAGGCGCGCCAGTCAACCCCTTCTAAGAGGAAGCGCCCCCTCCGAAACAGCGTTCCGCTCACTCGAGTTATCCAGGCTTTGTTGAACAATTTGAGCGCTGCAACCAGGGCGTTGGTCCCTAGCCTACTGACGTGATGAGGTTGTCTTTCTTACAACCCTTGGTTTGTTCCGTTAGACGTGACAGAGCCAATCCTCTGAACTCACCTTCTGCCACTTTGGAATCTTTCAGTTCGTCAATGTCGGAGAGGGTACGTCACATGGGTCCATCTTCTTCTGCTCAGATGCCTTCTGACCCAGGTGTGTATTAAATTATAACACGTGGTGTGCATTTATTTCGTCCCTTTTCCAGGCATGAGGTCTTATTTATACCCCGTTTTTTCCTCATTTTCTTACGAATTTTTTTTTAGAGGGCTTTCCAAGCCGAATCGTACAATACTAGAGAGCTCTAATTTATTTTATTTGTTAGGTTCTCCTGGAGCTGGTTCGTCTGACGATCAATCAGGTGGTTTGGATCCAGAGACAGAAGCGTCTTCATCATCTTCTGATCAAGTGAGTTTTCCTTGGAAATATTTTCCTTCTTTCATTTTCCTGTTCACGAGCATAATTGAATTCCTTTGTAGGAGCTGGGTATGGGTAAACGCGCGAACAAAGATGCTGAGAGTGTCAACAGCGACAAGCGTTTGAGGAACTCTCTGCCTGCGTGGAATGTTAATATTGTCCACCGTTCTGCTGTTGCCACGGCGCCTGGTTCTCTCGTTGCTAGTGTGGTTCGTGATTCTGCTCCATTGCATATGTTTGGCGGAATTTTTGAGCGTTCCCAGATTCGTGTTAAGGACGCTGCCTACGAGCTGGTGTATGGCTTTTGGGTCCTCGCGGCCTATGCAGACTCCTACACCGAAATTCTGAAGTGTCATGGTCATCTCGTCCCCGCGCATATGTCGTCTATGCTTGGCATAGAAGCTCAAGTTAAGGTGGTAAGGGATTTGTTAGCTGTAGCGGCGGGGCTTGCCGACGCGGACAAGGATCCTCCCTCGGAGGAGGAATTTTCAGCATGGGAAGGCATCCTCTCTACGGCTAGGCTTATGCGTCTCAATATATCCTGGTTATCAGATTTGATGAAGAAAGTGAAGGCCAAACATAATTCTCGGGTGGCAAAGTTATCTTCGCGTATCGACCAGCTGACGAGGGAGAAAGCGCGATTAGATGCGGATGTTATCACCAAGAAAGCCGATCAGAAGAGGATAGCTACGGAGTTTAGTGCTGCTAGCGATGCATTGGCTGAGGTGCAGGAAGCCGCTGACCGGGTTGGCCTTGAGATTGAGGCTAAGCAGAGGGAGCTCAATGAGCTTACTGAGCCAGATGCATGCCCCCCCCCCCTTTTATAGAGCCTACTGGAGCAATAATGGCGCGTCAGCAAGAGTACAGAGCTTGTCGGGTATTTTCGACCATGCGCATGTATGATGTACAACGCGCCTGATTGACGCGTCTTTAGATCGTGCTTATGTACTATTTCGCGCCTTTCGTTGTCGAAGTTTCTAGAAAGTGCCAAGTTCGTTTGACAAGTGGATTTGTAACTCTTCGGTATTCGTGTAATAATAAATATAGTTATTATATGCAGTTGCTTAAAGAAGTGTATATATGTGCTCCTATATCATGTCTTATCCTTTATCCTTGCTCTGTTTTTTTCATTCCCCCCCCCCCCCCCCCTTTTTTTTTTTCACTCAGCTTTTCGAGATGGCTTTCCGTTTACGCGGCTATTTTATCACATTAGCTTCCACCCCAACTGTGTCCACTCCCTTAGACCTCGAGCGAGAAATTGGTCGATTAGAGTCGGTCAAAGAAGAGGCGGAGCTTTTGGTGACGCATAGGCGAGAAGACTACGAAGCTCTCCAACAAATTTGGGATGATCACCATGCTGAATGGGAGGCTGCGTGTGTCGTCGAGCTCGCTCCTGGTGTCCAATTTGGTTCCAATAATGAAGTGATGCTGCGCTAGCGTATGGATAGGACGCACAGTCGGCGTACAGTGGCGCTTAGTAGCCTCCTTGAATCCGAACGTTTTGTCAGAGATATTGATGAGGAGTTGGAACGCTGTAGACGCGCCCTTGATGTAGTCGTCATTATGCCATTGGTTTAAACCTTTGCCCTTTTGCAGATGTCTTATGGCTATTTGCGAAATTGAAATGACCTTACTATTTTGAACACGTGTCATGCATGCGTTAGGCGGCCATTTGTGTATTAAATGCATTGATCCCATTAATATAAAATGTCTTCATTGTAATACTTGGTTAAGTTACCAGCTTCTGAAGATGGTTTATGGGTGTTGGCTTTACCTGCCGTTCCAGGCGCTTTAGCCCACGCTGATTTAGAGAAAGAAGCGAAGCGCTTACGTGGTATATTGCAAGAGGCAAAGGATTCGTTGCAAGAGCACAAGCAACAGTGTATAGGTGCTCGCGCTGCTATTGCTGATCAGCTAGAAACGATGAGATTGATTCGTCGGGCGAACGAGAACCCTGACTTAAAGGAGAGGGCGCGTCGTTGCTATGATGACTGCGTTCAAAAGCTTGCCAAGGAGGAGGATTATGTTCAGTATGCGAGAGAGACTGTCGAATTTGTAACGGCGCGTGTTGCAGAATGCGAGGCTGACTTGGCTAAGCTAGCCGATATTGGATTTTCTCTCTCCCCCTCCTTTTTGAAACATGGCGCGAACATTTAAGCCCATGATGATTACTTTTGTTTCTTGAGTCTGTCTTCGCTTTTCAATATGGTGTATTGTCTTTTTTAATTGACTGAACGTATGCTGTAAATTGTAATGTGTGTTTTGTCAAGTCATTGTAAAGAAGGCAGCGTGTTCAATGCGCTCTTGAGGCAGCGTTTTCATGGCGCTCCTTTAGGGTTTTCAGTGCCCAATCGACCAGGGTTTTCAGTGTCCTTGTGTTAAATCGATTTTGAAAGTATTACAAGGCAGCGTGTTCAGTGCGCTCCTGAGGCAGCGTTTTTGTACGAGTAGAAAATCTGCATAGGTACTCAAGGAGCCATATCCATCAGATCTACTCATACATACAGTAGTTTTAGTTGAGATTCAATGGTGCGAAGACCATAAGAACAATACCGAAGGTAATCAGAACAGTAATTGAAGGCTGAAATCATATAACATTAAAGGCTAAATGTATAAATATTTATCTGTGTTTCAATGTCGAGATTACATGAATATAACCCTTAGGAACCAGAGGAGATACAGACCTAATCTCGCTCTTGCCGCTTAGGTTTAACCCAAAGAGAATCCAACCCTTACAACGTTTTCCAAGCTCGCCTTATATAGGCCGAGCTTGGGTGGTTTACAGCAAATAAGGCAAAAGACCCAATCGTGGTGGTGTCAGTCCCTGTCGAGTAAGGCGGTTTATTTGCTGGCGATCCGAGGTTGAGTCTGGGACTTCGGTCCTTTGACATGGTCCGAATCCTTTCCTTCCGAGTCTTTACTTCGCTCGTCTGCGACCTCCTTCTCCTTTGATCCAGTCCGAGATCTTGTTGTCGATCCTCTCGGTGTGGTTTGGCTTCTTGGATGCGAGACACGTGTTCCGAGGGGTTTTTACCCCCTACAGTTTTCATGACGCTCCTTTAGGGTTTTCAGAGCCCAATCTACCAGGGTTTTCAGCGCCCTTGTGTTAAATCGATTTTGGAAGTGATGTAAGGCAGCGTTTTTATGGCGCTCCTATAGGGTTTTCAGTACCCGCTTGTTAAGTCGACTAGGGTTTTCAGTGCCCTGAATAAAGAAATTGCAAAAATTTTGATGAAGAAAGTGGCATGACGCGTTTGTAAGACGCTCCTCCTGGTTTTATTATTAAATTAAGGCAGCGTGTCCATATGCTCCTAGTAGTACAGTAAACAAAAAATAAAAATGATAGCTGCTTCATATGTTAAACTTTACTCAAGTGTGATACAATTTGATCCATTTACCGTTTACGGGTGTGTCAATCTCCCTTCCGCTCACGTGGCTCAGATAGTAGTAACCGCTTTCTGCAACCTTCCACACGACATAGGGTCCTCGCCAGTTGGCGACAAACTTTCCCACTTTAGCTTTCCTTTGTACATGTTTCGCGATTTTCAGCACGAGATCTCCCACCTGAAAGTCGCATGTTATCACTTTCTTGTTATAATAGCGTGCTTTAGTAGCTATATGGGTTTCAGCAAAGCGATCTGCCTTAGCTCCCCGTTCTGCGAGTACGTCAAGGTGTGCGATCCTGTTTATGTTATCTGGCTCGTTATGACTCTGAAAAAGAGGGGATACCGAGATACACCGCCAACTTTTGAATTTCGTGAACCTGGTTGATTATGGTTGTTTGAACGATCTCACAAATCAATATTCAAACAACAACCTGAGTATAGTTCAGAGAACCGAACCCTAACAAGAACGTAGTATTTGTAGATCTCAACAGAGATGGATTCACTCAAAGATTATGAATTAACAAACTTGCAATTACTTCAATTATATAGATCAGAGACAATATAATGCGGAAGGGAAAAGTTATGCAAGACACCCGAATTTTGTTAACGAGGAAACTGCAAACCTAGCAGAAAAACCCCGGGACCTCGTCCAGATGTGAACACCCTCACTATTAACAGAATACAAACGCTAGCCTACTCTCAGACTCGGACTGGAATGTATCGAGACTGAATTAACCCTACAAGCAATTCAGCTACCAATGTGCTCCTACGTCTCTTGGCACCCGCAGAAACCTACGTACTTGATTCCCCTAGCTGACGTCCTTTACAGGCCTAGGAGTTGCTTCACTTCCCTTCGTGAAGACTAGCGCTACCCTGCCTCTAATAGGACGCCTAAAAGTATCCAAGTGATTAAACGAGAATACAATTGTGATTTCCTTTAGACTTAAAGTCAAGGTTAATGGAAATCCGTTTTGCTGAATAGGGCTTATTGATCTAGCCTAAACATCTTTACCTCCTAATGCTATACGAACTTAGTATTAAACCTAGTTCGTGAATCTGCGTTACGGAACTTCTAGGGTTTACGATTCAAGATCTACCTTACGAAGTTTCTATCAAATCTTGGTGGTGATAAGATTGAAAATATTCAATCGACCCAAGATACAGGATCAGGAATTTTACTTCCGACCTGTGCTTCACGATCCTCAAGTGAAGTCTTTCAATAGTCGTAGTCCAAGAAAAGGACTTCGAGATGACGACCAACCTTTATGCAAGGATACACAGATGTGTAGAGGATTGAGTTGTATCTTGCAGAAGGTCATCTATTTATATTGATCATCAAGGGAGGATTTGCTTGAAAATTAAACAACCTTGAGTAGGGCTCAAGCAAGTTCCGGATCTAAAAGGTCCATAGCTTGAATACCCGTTCTCAATATTCTTCTAACTTTGGACTAGGACAATAGTTAAAGAAGACTCAACCTTGGTTGAAGGTTTGCGACTTCTGGTCCAAAACATGTTTGAACATCGCGTGGATTAAGTAGTTGAATTCCATGGGCCAAGTAATGACGAGTCCGAGAACTAATCATGTCTAGACCGAAAACTTCAAGATATGAAAGTTGGAAGTTTTCCATGGCTTATATGTACGCCTTCATGAACGCGTTCATAGAGCTGTCAATTGGAGTTCAGGAGAAATCAGTGAACTCGTATGTACGCGTTCATGAACGCGTTCATACAGACCCACTCGTTCTCAGGAATGCCATAAGCAACACATGTACGCATTCACCATTGAGGTCATTTCATGAGACAATTCAGCATACTCTACCTATACATATTATCACGGATGTGACAAATGCAAAGGCGAAGAATCCTAGAATACCTTCGGATCTTATAAACAACATCATAGACTATTGATATGATAGAAATGGCAAATACGAAACATGGAAAGGAAAAACCTTTCTAACCTTTAGCGAGGACGTTATCATTTATCAAGTAGTAAGCTCCGGTATCCGTCTTCAATGGTCTTCGTCTCGATTACCTAAAACTATCCTAGTCCGAGGTTGTAGAGTAAACTTATCAAGGATTGTGTTTTTGTCATCTAAACTTGACAACTGACTTGAGATAGCAATATCAGTGGGTTCAACCGATCAATGCTCTAATAATCTCCCCCTTTGTCAATTTTAGTGACAAAACTAATCTTACATATGGATTCAAAAAGTAAAATCTTTTAGCTCTAACCATAATGTACTTGATCTTCTTGTAATCTTCAACGTCTTCAAATAAGAGTGTTCCTGCAAGTGAAGATTCAAGGTAGAGATTACAAACTTCAAAGTCACCACACATCTTGGTTCTAGAAGGACATAGTCCAACAAGAGTTTGTTATGCAATGGAGTAGTATATAAAACTTGTAAGCATATTGCATCGATGCTTAAAGATACTACACAATATGATATTTTTATCCCCCTTACTCGATACACTAACTTTTGCTTTGACATGACAAGCACATCGATTTTACTCCCCCCATGACTATGCCGTAGACATTTGTCGTAGTAGATAGAAAGATTTTACTCCCCCTTACTACAAGATTTCTCCCCCTTTTTGTCATAAAAATAGACAAAGAAAAAGAAATATAGGAATCCTCATAAAATCGCAATAATCAATGTAGACAAAGGTAAACATACCTGAAACGAGAGATAAAAAGATGCAATTCTCTCGCAAATTTCACAACCGCACACCCAAAAAGATATTACCATGAAGCACAAGTTCAAAAGAACTCTCCCCCATAATGTGTCATTCCAAAAGTAACAACGCGACGACCTTCCCAAGCAAGGATTTGGAATAAATTCTTGGGTGAAGCACAATTTTACAAGTAAAGTTGCAATTATGTTTTTCTTTCCTAGCCAGTTACGGTCAAATAGGAATTCAAGGCTTGAGCCCTAATGGCTTCTCTGAGTACCTGATTTTTCTGTTCAAGGATTTGATTCTCCTTTGAAACAGAGTAACATTCATATTCCATTCTGATACCTTCTTGGACTGCCGTCATGTGCTTAAATCCTTTTATGCGAAAGTCGTCTAAGAAAGTTTAATCTTCCTACTTTCACAGAGAGTTTAGGTCAACCATCGCCTCTAGAGAAAACATAAGGTTACCCCTTCCTAGTGGTTGTAAGACTAAGAATTAAAGGTACAACATTTAGTCCAGCGGAGTTCAATATTGTATCCTACGAGGTTCCTCCTTATCAAAATCGTCTCCCCTTAGCCATAAGAGTCAGAAGCATGGATTTTGATATTTCTTCATGAATTGCTTTACCCGAACGGGTGGTACGGCTAAAAAAGCAAGTTCACGATTTATGCAATACATTCATATAGATAATCAATTAAGATCAAGCATTGCAATCATCAATTAAGATTTTAATTTAAAACCTCTATTAATAGATGAAAAGAAAAACATGGAAGTAGCACAAGCAGACAATGTCTTGAATAAGATAACTACTTCTAGCATAGTGATTACCCAAAACCCTAGGGAAAAAGATAAACTTTTAATAAGGAGTTAACTATGCATTACGAATTCGAAATTCGTTTGGATACTCAAAGAGTTCTTCAATAATGATCTTGCAATTCTCGTATTCTGACTCTGAGAGACCTGTCCAATCCTTGAAAAGAGATTTAAAGAAACGTAGTTCCTCTTCACAATTCTTCTGAGGATTTTCGAAGAGATCGTCAATCTTATGCAACACAAATTTAAGTTTGCAGATAAATTCATGTGAAGTGTAAATGTTGATCACGTGGTGTGCATTAGGAATACCTTTTTCTGATTTTGGATGAAGATACTCTTGATCAGCCTTTTCTGCATAATAGTCTTTGTTTCTGATAACTCTTTCTGCAATAGGAATCATGATGACATGTATATTTTGAAGAGAATATTAATGGAACACAAATTTATAATGTTTGTGAACGGTGCGAACTAGGAAACCAGTTCGTGAGGCGGTTTTTTATATACTTTCTCTATATTGTTTTGCTGACTTTTTGCCTCTTTTTAATTTCCAACTGAAATAAGTTTATATATCAACAATATGTTTAGAATTTTATTCCAAGAGCATAATCTCTGACAGAGTCAAATGGAGATTCTCATGGTTCCTGTTCTCGACTCTTGCCTTAGGAGCCAGAGGCAGGGAGAATTCCAAACAAACTCAAGAGAGTGTTGATATTCACGTCGAGTCATTACATTTTGGACTCAAACATGCCGTGATATACACCTTTTTATACAATTATTGCATCAGACTCACTACAAGAAGGAGTCTCACCATTGGTGTAAGGAATAACTATAACAACCGCTTTGGGAATTATTGTTATATACCATCAGGACAAAAGGTCACATAACCAATTGAGCGTGGATTCATTTCTTTGGAGCATTGCTCAACAATTTATGAGATATTGATTTTTATTCCTGTAAAATATAGTTGGACATAAAATAAACTTGCAAAACAACTAACTGACTTGTTCTTTTAATCAGATGAACTGATTTATTTTTACGTCTCAAAACCACAAGTCACTGATTTGAGACGTAGTCCACAGTATTAAGTGGAGAACGAGTGAACAAAATGCTCACGATCAGTTTTTGTAGAGTAATTCTTACCTTTTCCCCTTTTTCCTGATGATAAAGGAACACCATTAGCTAAGTTGCTTAGCCTTTGATTCATCTTCTTTAAGTCATTCTCAAGTTTAGCAACAATAGCCTTTTTTTGTTGAAACTTCCTGCATCTTCTCAAAGAATGATTATCCTTGCCGCAGTATGAGCAACACTCTTTCTGAGATGGATTTTTCTCAGAAGCACCAAAATCAAAATTGATTTTTTCATTGGCAGGAGGAGATGATCCTGCAAGTATGAATGTGTTTCTGTTTGTGAAAGAGTTACTTTTGTACCCTAAACCATTTGTGTCTCCAAATGACTTTTGCCCAAAAAACATGGCTGAAATTTTATCCGAGCTACCAGATAATTTTTGCAGGTCATCTTTCAGGGTACAATTTTCTGATAGAAGTCTTGATAACTCACAAGTTGATTTCTCAAGTTGATCATTAGTTATCAGAAGCGATTCTTCATTTTTCTTAAGAGATTCTTTCAACTGAAGATTTTCTTTTAAGAGAATTTCGCTTTTATCCAGAAATTCTAGTATCAGATTATCTGAATCATCTTTATCAGAATTCTCGGCTATTAGTGCTTGATCAAACGCATTCTCGAAGAGATCTTCATTAGGCATTTCATCGAGAGTATCCATGAGAGAATTATGGTATTCCTTGATTGGACATTCTTTCATCATATGTCCATATCCACGACACTTGTAGCATTGGATTTCTTCCTCTCGAACATCCTCAGTTTTCTTTGGAGATTGCGAATTCTCGAATTGTTGTTTGGAACGCTGCATCCGTTTGTTCTTCAGAAGTTCTCTAATTTGTTGAATAATCAAGGACAAGGTAAAATTTATGTCAGAATTATCTTGATCATCACATTCATCAGCCCAAGAAGTGCTAGATGCTGTGAAATTAGGATCATGATTTGCTTCGAATGCAACAAACTTAGATTCAGTCTTGTGATCATGATCGAATATCTTGAGTTTGGCAATAAGATCGCCTCTTTTTATATCAAAACCAAATGACTCTTGGATGGCATGTTTTTTTGAGTCATATTTTGAAGGTAGAGACCTAAAGATTTTTCTCACAATTTCTCTTTCCTCAATTGTTTTTCCAAGCGATTGCGAGGCATTAATAATTGCGGAAAGTTTGTGATTAAATTCTTCAAAGGTTTCTTCATCAGTCATACAGAGGTTTTCCCAATCTGATGAGAGAACTTGAAGTCGAGCTTCTTTCTCTGAAGTGTTTCCTTCAAATATGGTTTGTAGAGTTTCCCAAGCTTTCTTCGATGTACTACATGTAGATATATGATGTTGAAGTTCTGGGGTAACTACATGGATGATCACATTAAGCGCATATGAATCTATCTTAGCATCTTTCCTTTCTTTATCGGAATATTGTGAGGGAGTTTTATCCTTTACAACATCATCGACCTTGATAGTGGGTATGGTGAACCCATCTTGCACAAAGACCCAACACTGATAGTCTCGTGATTGAAGAAAAGAGTGCATGAAAGATTTCCACCATAGATAGTTTGTGCCATCAAAGAATGGTGGAACATTCACATTAGCAGAATAATGTGTGTTCATAGTTCACGAAAGCGTCAAACACAGACAATTATGTCTTTACAAGGTGTTTGCCTGCTCTGATACCAATTGAAAAAGAGGGGATACCGAGATACACCACCAACTTTTGAATTTCGTGAACCTGGTTGGTTATGGTTGTTTGAACGATCTCACAAATCAATATTCAAACAACAACCTGAGTATATTTCAGAGAACCGAACCCAAACAAGAACGTAGTTCTTGTAGATCTCAACAGAGATGGATTCACTCAAAGATTATGAATCAACAAACTTGCAATTACTTCAATTATATAGATCAGAGACAATATAATGCGGAAGGGAAAAGTTATGCAAGACACCTGAATTTTGTTAACGAGGAAACTGCAAACCTAGCAGAAAAACCCCGGGACCTCGTCCAGATGTGAACACCCTCAGTATTAACAGAATACAGACGCTAGCCTACTCTCAGACTCGGACTGGAATGTATCGAGACTGAATTAACCGTACAAGCAATTCAGCTACCAATGTGCTCCTACATCTCTTGGCTCCCGCAGAAACCTACGTACTTGATTCCCCTAGCTGACGTCCTTTACAGGCCTAGGAGTTGCTCCACTTCCCTTCGTGAAGACTAGCGCTACCCTGCCTCTAACAGGACGCCTAAAAGTATCCAAGTGATTAAACGAGAATACGATCGTGATTTCCTTTAGACTTAAAGTCAAGGTTAATGGAAATCCGTTTTGCTGAATAGGGCTTATTGATCTAGCCTAAACAACTTTACCTCCTAACGCTAGACGAACTTAGTATTAAACCTAGTTCGTGAATCTGCGTTACAGAACTTCTAGGGTTTACGATTCAAGATCTACCTTACGAAGTTTCTATCAAATCTTGGTGGTGATAAGATTGAAAATATTCAATCGACCTAAGATATAGGATCAAGAATTTTACTTCCGACATGTGCTTCATGATCCTCAAGTGAAGTCTTTCAATAGTCGTAGTCCAAGAAAAGGACTTCGATATGACGACCAACCTTTATGCAAGGATACACAGATGTGTAGAGGATTGAGTTGTATCTTGCAGAAGATCATCTATTTATAGTGATCATCAAGGGAGGATTTGCTTGAAAATTAAGCAACCTTGAGTAGGGCTCAAGCAAGTTCCGGATATAAAAGGTCCATAGCTTGAATACCCATTCTCAATCTTCTTCTAACTTTGGACTAGGCCAATAGTTAAAGAAGGCTCAACCTTGATTGAAGGTTTGCGACTTCTGGTCCAAAACATGTTTGAACATCGCGTGGATTAAGTAGTTGAATTCCATGGGCCAAGTAATGACGAGTCCGAGAACTAATCATGTCTAGACCGAAAACTTGAAGATATGAAAGTTTGAAGTTTTCCATGGCTTATATGTACGCGTTCATGAACGCGTTCATAGAGCTGTCAATTGGAGTTCAGGAGAAATCAGTGAACTCGTATGTACGCGTTCATGAACGCATTCATACAGACCCGCTCGTTCTCAGGAATGCCATAAGCAACACATGTACGCGTTCATGAACGCGTTCACCGTTGAGGTCATTTCATGAGACAATTCAACATACTCTACCTATACATATTATCACGGATGCGACAAATGCAAAGGGGAAGAATCCTAGAATACCTTCGGATCTTATAAACAATATCATAGACTATTGATATGTTAGAAATGGCAAATACGAAACATGGAAAGGAAAAACCTTTCTAACCTTTAACGAGGACATTATGATTTATCAAGTAGTAAGCTCCGGTCTTCGTCTTCAATGGTCTTCGTCTCGATTACCTAAAACTATCCTAGTCCGAGGTTGTAGAGTAAACTTATCAAGGATTGTGTTTTTGTCATCTAAACTTGACAACTGACTTGAGATAGCAATATCAGTGGGTTCAACTGAGCAATGCTCTAACAGACTCGCCACAGCCACTCTCGCGGATGGTACATCAACTTCAGCCGGTAATATCGCGTCTTCACCGTACACTAGGGAATAAGGAGATGTTCCCGAGGAGCTACATTTAGAAATTTTGTATGCCCACAACGCTAGAGGTAGCTGCTCGTTCCAAATCCTGTGATGATCATGTACAATTTTACTCAAAATGCGCAATAGCGTCTTGTTAGTTAATTTCGCCAGGCCATTCCCCTAGGGGTAATTCTCCGTGGATGCGTGCTGCCGGACATTGTATCTATCCAAAAGGTCCGCCACCTTCTGATTAATAAAAGACGACCCGTTATCTGATTGGATTATCATTGGCGCACCCAACCGGCAGATGATATTTTCTTTGATGAACGCGGCAATGGTCTCCCCTTCATAGTTTCGTAGCGGCGCTGCTTCCACCCACTTTGTTGAGTATTCCGTCGTTGTGATTATGTACTTGTGCCTGCTGGAAAAAATTGGGTTTCTAGGGCCGATCAAATCCAGACCCCAACTGTGGAAAGGCCACGATGCTACCACGCTATGCAACTCTTTATGCAGCGCTTGTATCACATTTCCATGAAATTGGCAAATGTCGCATTTCTTTACAAACTCCGCTGTGTCAGCTTCCATCGTGGGCCAGTAGTAGCCTCCTTCATGGTTGTGTATGAATAGTTTCCGTTTTCCTTAGTGTTCGAGCTCGTGGGATTTCGTCATTACGATTTGCACTTCCTCCTTGCTTAAACACCTTAAAGCCCCATTGTCAAAACTTCTTCTATATAGTACCCCATCAGTGATGAAAAATCGTGCTGCTTTCCTCGCTACCACGAGAGCTTCAGATTCGTTACTTGGTAGCAGGACGCTTTGTAGATAATTGATATATGGTTGTCTCCAATCTAATTCTTCGACCGTGCATACTTCTGACGGTTGGGGTGGCGATTGACATTCTGAACAGTTGCTCTGTAATGCCGTGGCTTGGGTTGCCATCTCTGGCCAGTAGAACCCTTTCATCTGTAATCTCCTATACAGAGGGATTACTCCCGAGTGGCCACAAGTTTCCTGATGAACTAGTGTCATGAGTTTATCCGCTTATTTGCTTCCCACGCATCGTGCCAGTGCTCCGCCGGCCATCGATAATAAAGTTGACCCTTAATGATTACAAAGGATTTCAGCCTTTTGAACAACATGGATCTCTCTTCCTTGGGCTTATCGAGCTCTTTCATGACACCCCTCCTCCAGTCGTTTTCCTCTTCAAATTTCATCTCTTGTAACCAAGTGCTGGGGAATTCTTTCATGTGTATGACGATCGAGCCTTCTTCCTTGTTGTTCAAGTTGATTTTGTTTCCAGCGTGGCTAGAGCGTCAGTGTGTCTATTCATAGCTCTCCCTGTGTATCCTAATTATACCAAGGTTAGTCTAGCCATTTGTGCTTGTGCTTCCGCGTGGTAGGGTGCCAAGCTCTCTTCTTTGACATGAAAATCCCCGCCAACTTGACTAGTTACTAGCTTGGAGTCACCGTGTACGCGTAAGCGAAGAATCTCCATTTTCTCGGCAAGTTTTAAACCTATCAAGATTGCCTCATACTCGGCCACATTGTTACTGCAGGCGAAATCCAACTTGAAAGCGAACGAGAGTAGTTCCTTCCGAGGCGTTTCGAATACAATCCCCGCTCCTCCGTACGAGCCATAGGACGATCCATCAAAGTACATATCCCAGGCGTCTTCCTCATCAAGCTCTGCTACTTCTCCTCGAATATCCTTGTAGATATCAGCTTCGTCGTTTCCAGGGAAAGCGGCTAAAAGATCCGCGATCACTTGCCCTCTTATACCTCTGGGTCTTTGGTAATGGAGCTCAAATTCTGACAACTGCAGGGACCATCGCGCGGTTTGACCAGTCAGATACGGTCGTTCAGCTAGGTAGACCATAGGATTCGCCGCGGAGATCACTATTGTTTGGTGCGCTAACAGGTACGGTCTTAACTTCTGAGCTGCGTATATCAAGGCCAAACAAGCCTGCTCAATTCGAGGGTATCTCGTCTCCGTGTCTTTTAGAACGCGGCTTATATAATATATCGGGAAAAGTTGGTCATTCCCTAGGTCCTGCGCGAGAAGTGCTCCTATGGCCTAAGAGGTATACGCCAAATAAAGATGCAAACGCTAGCCTGGTATGGGTGGCCGTAAAACTCGGGGGCTGGTCAAGCACCCTTTTATGTTTTCGAAAGCATTTTGCTGTGCTTGTCCCCAGTGGAAAGAGCATCCCTTCTTCAGAAGCGGGGTGAATGCCGCCATCATCTGTGCCAACCCCAGCGTAAACCTCCGGACATAAGATATTTTCCCGAGGAAGCTCTGCAGTTCTTGTACGCTTACAGGTCTGTCCATGCTGAGTATCACTTGCGCCTTCCCCGGATCCACCTGTATCCCCTTGCTCGTGACTACAAACCCTAAGAATTTGCCGGACGTAACCCCGAAAGCGCATTTTAGTGGATTCATTTTGAGCTTGTACTGCCTACAACGCTCTAACACCGTTCGCAGTTGGTTTATGTGATCTTCCTTCTTTTGGGACTTTACCACGATATCATCGACGTATACTTCGACTTGTTTGTGTATCAAATCGTGAAAAATGGATACCATGGCCCGCTGGTACGTGGCCCCAGCGTTTTTCAACCCAAATGGCATCACCACATAGTAGAAGCAACCAAACGGCGTTTGGAACGCAGTTTTGTGCGCCTCCATGGCGCTTATTTTGATCTGGTTATAACCACTATAACCATCCATAAACGAGAACATTTGGTGATTGCTGGTTGCATCTACCAATATGTCGACGTTGGGTACCGGGAACTCATCTTTAGGGCAAGCTCGGTTCAAATCTCTGTAGTCGACGCATCATCGAATTGTTCCATTCTTCTTCATGACTGGTACAATATTGGCGAGCCAGGGCGCGTTCTTTATCGGCTCTATAAACTTCGTTTTTACTAGGCGCTCGATTTCTTCTTTTATTGCCAAAGCGACGTCTTTGTGAAAATTGCGACTTCTTTGTTTCACCGGTCGGGTGTGTGGCATTACATCTAGAGAGTGAGCAACTAGCTCAGCATCCAACCCTGGCATCTCGCCGTACGTGTAAGCAAAAACATCATTGTATTCCTTCAGTATCATCTTTCGTCGCTATTCTCCACTTAAAAACGTACTAATCTTGATTAGGCACTCCTCCTTGTCTCCAATGTTGACTTCCTCCATCTCGTCCAATGATGGTATTTCTACAGGCTCTTCTTTAGGTAGGGATTCTGTCGTCACCTCTTTTTCTTCGTCTTCCTCTGGAGATGATACCACCTCGCTTGTGGACGCTTCGCATTGCTGATCAGTCGACATCACCTCCGCTGATTGCTATAATCTATACACATGCCCACTGCTCTTGGTGGCGAAACGATGGAACTGTGGTTTAGGCTTGAGCTTTTGTCTCTTTGCCTCGTTTGGTACTCCTAGTCTTTTGGGGTCAAATACTGATACCTTTTCCCCCTCGTCTTTCCTCTTATCTTTGGACGCGAATAAACGAGAAGGGCTGAAGACCGAAACTTTATTTTCTTCTTCTTCCCACTTAGGTAGAGAAATAATATGGGACAACCCTATCACTCTGTCGCGTCGCTTCGTTCCGTTTGATTATAGAAAACCTCTTCCACCATGTACGCTTCCTTTGGTCCGAAAGGATTATTGGTTGCTGGAACGCGGTACTGTTTCCCGCCGAAGTTGGTTTTTATACATTGATGATAAGTGAACGCTGCCACCTGATGATCGCGTATCCAACCACGTCCTAGTAAAAAATGAAAGGAGGTGTGATAGTCCAGGACATGGAAAGGTACAGACGCTCTGATTGGGCCAACAAACACGGTAATGCATATAATTCCTATCGCTTTCTGGGTGTGCCCTCTGAATCCCCGCACCACTGTTTTCCGTTCTCTGATGCCTCCTCTTGATATTCCCAACAAATCCAGAGTATGCAATGAGATGAGGTTCAGCGAGGCTCCTCCATCGATGGACACTCTCCTCAACTGCTGTCCGTTGATGGTCGCAGTGAGATATAGTGGGCGCAAATGTTCTCCGGGATACATATGTCGCTATCATCGAAAGTTACTCTCCCTTTTAACAACGCTTGATGTCCTGCGATGATGGCGACAATAGCTTGAGACGCTTCTCTTGTCTGATCTTCGCTAAAACCGAGGGAGTCAAAGAACTGCAGGGCGATGATGGTTTTGGAAAATTGAAAAGCTACTCCGCCCGTTCCTTCAAAGATTGGATTTTCAACGGCCAATTCACAAGCTTTCTCCTTGGTATTTTCCCAAGGTGCCCAATCCTCGTCTCGCGGGTCGTGAGAGTTCATCATGACATTATGTTTGGGTAAAGGGTCTTTGTCTATCTTTTGTCGCCCGAGATCAATTTCACCTGCTCTTTCTTTTCTCCAGAACGCGGTTCGCACGCCATAGCAGTTGAGGGTTGGATGATTCACCCTCTTGTGGAAGTGATAATATTGATCGTGTGCTTTATCGACCGTGTTCAGATCCACCACTGTTGGCGGTAGATTAATTTCTCCATTAGCTGCCCACTGATCCACGAGGTTCCCAATTTGTTCTTTCGTACATGGTATAGGCGGGGGAATCAGTCGCTGATTGTTAAAATTATTTCCCCCTCGTCCGCCTTGTGGCCCTACACCTTGGTATGGTTGAAACGGGGCTGGTCGCTTGTTTCCTGGGACTGGTCCGCTGCTAGTCATCGCTGTGCTTAATGAGTTGACCGAATTATACCAGGTTTGCTCCATTTTCGCTTGATGGAATATTCCAAGACAGTCGGATACTCGTACTGTGGCTTCTTCCAGCTCTACAAACGTTTGAAACTGGAAGTTTGATAAAGCAAAACGTAGAGTGGCAGTCATCCTTCCAACGCAGATCTCCACTAATCTGTTCTCAGGTACGTCCTCACTCAATTCGAGCGCGTGGCTCCTGAACCTTGTAATGTACTTCATAGGATCTTCATCGATTCCCATTGACGTGCGCGCTAAATCGACTGTTGTTACTTGTCTTTTTGCTGAAAAGAATTTCTTCAGAAATAGTCGCGCCATCTCTTCCCAGGTCGCGATGCTCCCAGGTTTTAAATTATCGTACCAAGTGTACGCGGTATCTGATAATGATTTTGAAAATTCCTTCATACACAGTTTTTCATCCCTCGCATTTTCATTCATCGCTGAGAGGAAGCGACTGAGGTGCTCTCGAGCATTTCCTTGTCCTGAGTACATTTTGAACTTGGGAGACGTACAATCAGGGGGAAACTTGTAAGCAATGACTTCTTTTGGGTACGGCGGGTCGAGGGAGCTGTACCCGTTGTCCTGCTTTGCTACGCGATAGCGCTCTTCGATGTATCTAATCAAGTCCTCCTCCAAAATTTTCCCGCTTGACGCGATAGGAATTGCCTTCTCGATGTTAACCTCTCTGACGACGGGGGGTGTTGACTTTCCAGAGAAAACTCCAGTGATACTCGGCTCGCTAATTATCCCGTCGACTAAACCTGTCTCGCCCAATGTTGCCGCGTCTCCTTTCTGCCTCATTAAAGCCACTAATTGCTGCTGCCTTTTTGCGTGTATTGAATTCTTGTCGCATGTCGTCCAGACTCAAATTCCGTGCTTCATGGCTGGCGGACGTGTCGACCCCTCCTTTACTACCTCCTGCTTGCGTTGTCTTCGTGCTCGGGATCCCCACAGAGATTCTCTCACTCCTTCTCGCGTCCTCAGGATCGCTATCAATCAGATCGTATTCCACCAAAACTTATCCTCCTTCCGGCTCAAGGATTCGCTCGACATTCCTTCCTAACGCGGTTGAGGCATCCTGTGCTGAATGCATTCTGCTGGACTCGAAATCGGACTCCCACTATGGTCGCCAAATGTGAATAGGGTAATATGAGAGTCCGATCCGAGTCACAGAGGGTGTCTTTCTCTCTATCTCTCTCTCTCTAAGAAGTGATCCCACAATTTGTAATTAGCTTATCCCCAAATGACCTCATTAGGGACTTATTTATAGAGATTTCCATTTAATCCTTAGTTGCCATGTGTCCTCTTAGTCATTATTTACATAATTACCATTCCTTATCTCTTAACCACCCTTTGAGTCTCTAGCCCAAGCCCTTTGACCCTTCTCTAATTGGGCCTTACTAGACATGACTGAAACCCATTAGGCCTTACTGGACTTGGGGTATCCACAAAAAACACCTAGAGATTTGTTATATTCAAAGCACTATATATGAAGCACTACTATTGATTCGCACAAGGGAGAATGTTGTTGAACCATGTGCCCATATATATGGGGCAAATAGATGTAACCGATATTTACCTCATAACCTCTATATAGAGGCTTAATATGTAACGTTCTTGAATGAAAGATTTACCTGGATCAAGAACAAGGCACCTGACCGATCCACAATCTCCTTCCGAAGGCGTCTGCCGCGCAGGGCTATCGGAAAGAAACTTCCGAAATCTCTACTGAATAAGAGTTTTTCTTCCCTTCCATATTCTGGTAATACTGCCCCAAGAAGTAGATTTTTACTTTTTCTTTGATGAAAAAAATGAAGCCCACAGCCGCCACAAACACCCGACGAGGTGCCTTTAGTAAAACTGTATGCGTTAAAGGGTCAAATCGTATCTCGGGTCCTTTCTGTAGGCGATGGAGAAAATCAAAAGGGTAGTGAATCAAATAGCTTATACACCATTAACGGACCTCTCAAAATCAGAACTCCCTTTTCTTCATCGTTCTCTTATTCCATTTCTCCGCCTCTCTTCTTCTCTCTACAAGCTCTCTCTTTCTCTCCGCCACCAATTATACCACTTTGGTTTCTTTCACAAACACAGGTACAGGTTTTGCACTTACTTTCCCGCCACTTCCTTCCATCTAATTGCTGATTCCTCACTTTTGCTTTTTTCATTTTTGCTTCGTTAGATTGCCTGTACCAGTAATTAGTGTTGGGAATTTAACTTGGGGTGGAAATGGAAAGACACCCATGGTTGAATTTCTTGCTCTTTGGTTTTCTAGTGCTGGGATTTCACCTCTCATTCTCACTAGGGTAACACTTTTCCCCCTTTACTTGTTCTTCCGTAGTTCAAAATCACAAGTAATTATTTTGTTTAGTGTTCGATAATTTTTTGATTGGTCTATATGTTTGTTGTATTGCCAGGGGTATGCAGGAGGGGATGAGGCTAGAATGCTTCAACGACATCTTCTTAACACGTCTACGAAAATTGGGATAGGTGCAAACCGGGCGGCTACGGCTGCTCAATGTTTTAAGAGATTTGGTTACTTGGATCCTTGTCAAAGTGTGTACCTTGAAGGGCTTTCCTCTGGCAAGAGTATAGGTCTAAGTTCCAAATCGGACAAAATTGGTGTTGTAATTTTGGATGATGGAATGCAGGTGGAGATCTTATTTTTGCAGCGTAAAGCTAACGATTTTTGCTGTGGTTGGTTTTTTTTGTTTCTTGCTATGTTTCTCATTTAACTTGTGGTGACTTGGATGACAGCACTGGAGCTTGTCCCGTGATCTTGAAATTGTTATGGTTAATGGAGTTATGCCATGGGGAAATACTTGTGTAGTTCCACTTGGACCTCTAAGGGAACCGTTATCTGCACTTCAACGAGCAGATATTGCAGTAATTCATCATGCAGACTTGGTATACAACACTAAATTACATCCTTTCAATTTCAGTTCTTCTTTCTCTATTGCGCGGTATCTTTTTGAGAACATGAATGTTATTGAATGTCTCTCTTTTTCTTTTAAACATTAAATGGAAATGTCCTGCATCTATTTGTTGAATTAGGTTCCTCGAAATTTTTGTTGTTGTTTAGGTGTCTGATCAAGAGCTTAAAGGTATCGAAGCTACTATTAGAGAGCTCAAACAGACCCTTCCAATTTTTCATACTAGATTGGCTCCCTCATGTTTCTTTAATGTCAAGGACTGTGACGCCAAATTGCCATTAAGAGTGATACATAATATGGTTATATTATGTGTGTCTGCCATCGGTTCTGCAAATGCTTTCGTATGGGCAATAGAAAAGGTACTCCTCTTACTCACATTTAACTTGTTATTCTAGTATGTGCAGTTTTCATTTCAAATGAAGAATAGGCAAGTACTGGATCACACAGTATCTTGATTTTTTTTTTTTTTTTTTTTTTTGCATAGTAGTGTTTTGCATGTATATTGTAATTAAAAGGATTTAATAGTTGACTTGATTCGCGGAGCTGCTCTAGATTTTTTTTTTTTTCGTGGAAGCTACTATGCCTTCCCGGCAATGCCAGCATCCCCTCCCTTTCTATCTCTATCTATCTCTTCCAACTCATCTTTACCTAAAGTAGTAATTGTATATGAAATTCTTACTGAAAGATAACTCATTGCAGATAGGACCAGCTTATGTTAGTGGAATGGATTTTATGGACCATTACTTATTCCAAATGAAGGTGAGCAGATCCTTAATTTCTTGGTTGGTCCTGTCAAAATGGTGTTGTCATGACTGGTACGAATTGCTACGCTTAGTGTGATATTATCATAACTTCCATTTGATCCAGGATATTGAGATGATACTAGACAAACTAAAAGTACTTCAGAAGGATTATGGTACCAAGCCCGTTGTTGTAGTGACAGAAAAGGTGAATGTTAATTGTATCAAATTGTTCAGGTTTAGAAGTTAGAGCAGAACTTGGATAAGCTTATCTCATTCTATGTGCAGGACTATGATCGAGATCCCTTAATTTTGAAAAAGCTGGATCCTTTTGAGGTTTTGGTTCTCTGTTCCCAGTTGGAAGTTGTTTCCTCCGTTGGAAATACAGAGGAAACTTTTCAGAAATTGTTAAAGCAGCTTTTGAAGATTAATATTTCTACAAGGTAATTATGGAATTCCTTTATTCACTTCTTGCATTTAATGCATTTGTAGAGATCAATTGTTGTTTTAATCCCATATAAATGAGATGAAAAAAGTACAAGCTAGAGTCAAATCAATAAAAAAAACAAAAACAGAGAAAGGGTCATAACACATAAGGAGAAAAACACAATACTACCGACAAATTTAAACAATTATTTTTTCTTTGATCTGTGGCTTGCCAGGGAAAGGTCATTGTAGACATTCAATCAAGATGCCATCTTGGGATCATGGCATTTTTATCTTCAAATTACGGGGAAGCCATCAAATGGGTATCGTAATTAAGCAAACGATGTCACCATCTATGAATTAAGCAAACAAAGTCACATTTGTCTGCAATGATACCAGGTTTTCTGATGAATTTCCAAATTTCTAACACAGAGTGAATGTTCACCATCTGGGTTGCACCATGGTAGCTGCGGTACTAGCATTTGTGTGTGTAAAAGATTATTTTTGAATTAAAACAAGATCTTTCTTCTTTTTTCCATAGAAAAAACAAGAACTTTTCTTGGATAAAGATTATTTTTGAATTAAAACAAGATCTTTCTTCTTTTTTCCGTAGAAAAAGCAAGAACTTTTCTTGGATAGATACTACCGACCAAACAAACGCTGGAAGATTTATATATATCAGTAATCAATACTGTCCATACTGTCTTACTTATGTTTCCAGAAGTGATTATTAGACAAGACAAACTAACTGTCAGTAGGTTCACATCGAACGCACCATACTCTGACACGTGTATATTGACAAATATCTTCTATCTTCACCATCTCCATCCAAAAGTTGTAGGAAAACTAACTCAACATTAGTCTTCCTTCTTCACTTTTCATCTGTGTCAGAACGTGTATCCAACAATCAGCTCAACTACTCCCTCTCTCTTTCATGCTTCTCTCTTCTTCTCTCTCTCTCTCTTCTTGTGCATTCATTTCCTTTCTCCAGCTGTGATGTCCCAGCCTTGAATAAGAAGAAAAAAAACACCATTTCTGATTTTCTTTTTTTTCTTCACTAATTGGTGGGGTTCACCACCCACCAATTCTTCGTATTCCTAGTAAATGCAGTTCTGGGTTCTTCAAAAATGCTCCAAGAACATCTACTACACTGTCTTTGGATCAGCTTTTGAAACGAACAGTCTGTTCTAATGGCTGTTCCTAATTGGGTTTTTGGTGCTCCTCAATTGGGTTTGAGTAGAGGAGATTTGGGTTCTTCTAAATATTCTGGGTTTGGTTTCAGCTTTAGAAACACAAATGCTGAAATGTTTCCTAAATGGGAATGTTTTAGTGTTTTGGGAAGTTTATCTGTTCAAAATTTTCAGAGGGGTTTGACAGCTATAGAGGAGGAGAATTTATCATCAGTGTCAGATATTTGTCAAGAAGAGAAAATTGAACGTAAGGAATTACAGAAGAGCTCCAGTTCTCTCCCAAGTGAGTACTCTTAGTAAATTTCTTGGATGTGATAAAATTTTGTTGAGGTTCATGTTAGATTGTTAATGAGCAGACTTCCTAGTGTTCCAGCTATTTTTTCTCGCACATTGATGAAAACTAAACCTTTTTATTGATGACATAAAGATTAAATTTTCATAGGATTCATATGTAAGTTGTGTTTGAGCTAGGCATTGTTAACTATTGAGGTTATAACTATTATATAGTTCTATTTGTGGAAAGGATCTGGTCATGGACATAGTAGTTAATGTCGATAGCATTTTAGTGGTTTATAAATTCATTTTAGATGACTTAAGGTGGACTGCTAGATATACTATCCGCAGATGTAGTTTGTGATAGTAACTTTTGGTTCATTCATTGTACAAGTCTACAAGTAGTAGATGCAACCATCGGCCGTTAAGGTATAATTTAGGAGTGGCAACTAGCACGGGTTTGCATAGTTCTTTAAATATCATGTACTTTAATTTAATTCAATGTAATGGGATTATAGTTTACTTAGATGCAATGCAGATGTGTCTGTTTGCGATGTGGCTGATTTATACACTCTTTTGCACTTCATAGCCTGAATATTTTTGTTGCAGGACCACTGTCTGCAACCAATTTTTCTGCATCTGCCGGAGATGGTTCAAAGGAGCGGGTAGCCTATAAGGTAAATTGCATACTTGAAAATTGAGGTTCAAAGCTAAGTAGTTTACTCTTTTGAAATCTTATACTGATTTCATCTCCCAATCTAGGGGGTACCAGGAGCATTCAGTGAAGTTGCTGCCCTTAAAGCATTCCCTAAATGTGAAGCTGTTCCTTGTGATGATTTTGAAGCAGCGTTCAAGGTTTAGTTAGATGCTGTCTTTTATGTATCTGAGTTGATATACTTTTTT
Source organism: Papaver nudicaule (assembly GCA_023529015.1). Classification (NCBI taxonomy): domain Eukaryota; kingdom Viridiplantae; phylum Streptophyta; class Magnoliopsida; order Ranunculales; family Papaveraceae; genus Papaver; species Papaver nudicaule. The sequence continues at coordinate 29,676 of JAJJMA010123617.1, forward strand.
TGCTGCTACCACTTATTCCGTTAATTTCTGTTGTCAGGCAGTTGAACTGTGGCTGGTCAACAAAGCAATTCTTCCCATTGAGAGTTCTGTAGGTGGAAGTGTACATCGAAATTATGATTTACTCCTTCGTCATAGGCTGCACATAGTGGGTGAGATTCAGTTAGTTGTCAATCACTGCCTCATGGCACTACCTGGTGTGAGAAAAGAAGAACTACACCGTGTTTTAAGTCATCCCCAGGTCAATCTCTCTCTCCTCATGGCCAACAGTGCAGAGTTTCAAGTCCTAGTTTTTTGTACTGTCAGCCTTTTCCTTACCCTTTTTTTTATCTGTTCGCTTGCAGGCACTCACTCAATGTGAAATCAGCTTAGGTAAGTTGGGTGTTGTCAAAGAAGGTGTAGATTCCACAGCTGGTGCAGCTCAAGTAATTGACAAACATCTCTTATTCAATGTTGAACTTTCTACTGAAACTTTATACTTGAGGAGAACTCTCTAACTACGGATTTTTCAATCAGTTTGTGGCCTCAAATTCCCGAAGAGATACTGGAGCAGTTGCTAGTTCTAGAGCTGCAGAACTATATGGGCTTAATATCCTCGCAGAAAAAATTCAGGTTACCCACCCCTCTCTCTTATTTCACAACTAGCTTCTGCATAACAATATATTAGAGGCCGATTAAGACGAGAAAACCTCGACTTATTTTTATGATTAGGCCAACTGCTGCTACTTGACTCTCCTTAATTTTACATTTTTTTTGCGTCGAATAGGATGACTCAGATAATGTCACACGTTTTCTGATACTCGCGAGGGAGCCTATATTTCCAATAACTGGCAGACCTTTTAAGGTAAAGTACTTTCTGATGCTCATCTTAGTAGTTAGTTACTTTTAAACTTAAATTTTTTAAAGTCAGCAAATGAAATTTGCAGACAAGCATTGTCTTCACTTTGGAAGAAGGCCCTGGAATACTATTTAAAGCTCTAGCAGTTTTTGCTATGAGGGACATTAATTTGACAAAGGTATCTTAAAGTAGAAGTTCTTTTGTTTTCAGCTATTTCGTCTTGTAAGCTCAGACCATATCTCACATTTTGTATGTGTGTACAGATAGAAAGCAGACCACAGAGAAACCGACCTTTGCGGGTTGTTACTGACTCAAACAATGGGGGTACAAAGTAAGTGAATTAATATTTGTTATTGTAGTTTCTCGTCTAGGATTTGAAACTGCTACTGATTTCCCATGGCTTGTAGTCGTTCTGGGGTTTTCCAAGAAACCAAGCAATTTCTGATTTGGGATTTCATTGTGTCATCTAGTGATGGAAGTGAATAATTTCTGGTTACAGGTATTTCGACTACCTTTTCTATATTGATTTTGAAGCTTCGATGTCAGAGCCTCGTGCACAACATGCTTTGGGACATTTGCAGGTTTGTCTACATTATTTATGAAAAACAATAATTGCTTCTGTTCTACATAGAATATCACATCTATGTCCAAAAAAAGATAATGATGTTTGGGCCACCCACCAAAAGGAAGACCCCGTTAACTATCTACTTAGTAAACCATAACGAACTCGAGCTCATTTATCATTATAAGGGAAAGAGCTTCCACTGAGAAAATTCTGCATTTTTGCTGTAGGAAATCGCAACATTTCTTCAGGTTCTCGGTTGTTATCCCATGGACGTCTCTCTATAAATGTTGCTCTTCAGATGTACCTTCTTCTCATGTCGTTATGCTTTGCAAAGTCCGAACAGGATGCCACTTGCTCAATCAATTCTATCATTGATACCTTTGTTGCGGTACTACTTTTTGGGAGCTCCATGTTGCATGTTAAATCCTTCTGATAAATCAAAAGCATTTTCTTCGATCTTGAGGTCGCTTCGGTAAACTGCGGCCAGATCATTCAAAGGAAAGGAAAAATCTGTTCGAGTAACTATAACCAAGGATGCATATCTATTTGGTTGCTTGAAGATTCAACAGGTTCCAAAGGTATAAAAACTCAGATCGGTGGTGTACGAGTGCGAAAAGGTTAAGGTTTCTCTCCACTAGGTAGCATTTGTCGATTCTTCTATTCATTTGTTCATTCTCTCTCGAATAATTCATAAATAAACTTCATGAATAAACATGTTCTAGTTTCCGTATCAGTGGCTAAGCTTATAATATTGATATCAACTCTTTTCAGAATGAGTAATGTTAAGAAAACTCGGTAATTGCCTACAAAACCAGTAAGAGGATTGCAAATAGGTAAAGAGTAGCCAGTATCAGACGTAACCATCCATTTGATGAGGTTTAAACAAGATAAAATACATTGGGAGGAACATTTACAACACAAACCACTTCTGCATTTGGAGCGGCAGTCACTTCAAATCTAAACGAATAAGCAGAAACTAAAGAGTTTACACTGGAGTGTAAAGAGTAGACCAAGTCAATTTAAAAAGGCTGATTTAGGGGCCGGAAAAATTACTAGAGAGACCGGAAAACAATGTTCACATCCTAGGTGTGTTATAAGGGGTGTCCAAAATAAAACCTAATGAAACCTAATCAAAACAAAAAAAAAAAACATCCTCCTTCCGTCAGAAACACAATCTCGCCAGTCACTTCTTTCTCCTCCAGTTGCGTCACAGACACCCCAACTACCTTCTCACTCGCAATCCAGCAAGACCCAATCCTCATCAAGCTTCTCTATCTCAACAAACACCATTACTCAACACCATCTCCACCTACTGCACCTTCAATGGCGGCTATCAGGAATTCACCTAAGACGCCATTGTTTCTCCCTTCCTGTGTTATCGAGTTATAACAGCCCCCATACAGTAAGCTTTAAACCTAGTTTTGATTGGATTGTGAATCCACATCTATTCTGGAGAAATCTTTGAATCTCAGATGAACTCCGAAGTCCCCTGCTTCACCACCATCACAGAACCAGACGATTAGTAAGATGGCATTTTTTCGGCTAGATTTTGAATGGACTAAACCAGACGAAAATGGACCAATCCAGCCGAATTTAGTGTAAAAAAAAAAAATCCAACCGAAAAAAACCTAGATGAAAATGGATGAAACCAGACGAAAATAGAGTAAACCAGACGAAAACTGACCAAATCAAGACAAAATTCAATTAGCTAAGTTGCCACAACCAATCCAGCCGAATTTAGTGTAAAAAAAAAAAATCCAACCGAAAAAAATCTAGACGAAAATGGATGAAACCAGACGCAGGAAAAGTTGTTGATGTATGATCTGTCCTCAGCTCAACTTGGGAAAGATCTGAAAACTTCACTGGAGGAAATCCGTTCAAACTCACACTCAGTACCGATTTGAGAGAAGGGTTAAAGCTTTAATGGTGGATTTTCCATTTTTTTCGGCTGGACTTTTTTTTTTTTTTTTGAAACAGAAAAAATTAATTGATAATAGGAGGGGTTCACATGATTGTTTCCAACTGTAGTTGGTGTCTAATACAGGGAGGAACAACATCACTCCATTCTCCTTCTAATCTCTCAATTCTAGCTACTTTAGAGAGTTGATCAGCTACTTTATTTTGTTCCTTTGGGACATAATAACAATTCCACAAAGGATGGTGTCTAAAGATAACTCTAATGTCCTGAACTAGATTAAACAACGGCCAAGGAATGTTGTATTGTTCTCTGGTAACTGCATCAACCACCAGCTTGGAGTCGAGTTCAAAATGCGCTGCAGAAATCCCCTTCTCTCTAGCCCATCGTGCTGCCTCCCAGAGTCCTTTACATTCTGCTTCCTCAGCATTGTTGACGCTGCTTAAGTGGATGCTTTTGGCTCCTCTTGCTGCACCTGCAAAATCCCTTAGAATTAGTCCTATGCCACCAGTAAAGTCAGTAGGAGAAAAAGAGCCATCAGAGTTCACAGTTAAGACTCCCCTTGGAGGGGGAATCCATTTTAAGTTATTTCTAGGTACTCGACTATCAGTTCTAAAAGAGTCCGTGTTACGCCTGTTGTCTAGAACATGATGCTCCTCTATAGCTTTTTTGCACAAGTAGACTAGCTTCTCCACTGTCGTTGCACAGTTTTGATGGACTTTTTTACACCTTTCACCCCATAAACACTAATACTGATTAATTATACAAATATATGGGGTGACTTTAATTACCACTAAAATATCTCTATTTTGTCTTATTAGTCCGGTCTCCCGAGTAATTTTTTCGGCCCCTAAATCAGCCTTTCAATTTAAGTGTAAAGATGTGCTTCTCGTGAGGAGGTAAATCTGGAAGAAGCCCCTGACGCCATCATATAAGAAAAACTAAATTTCGAAATTCGGACACTTGCATTTCTTAAAACCGTAAGTAATAGGTTTCCCAATGGAAATTGAATGAGAAAAAAGAAGAAACAACAAACTGTAAGGAGTGTAACCAACAGTTGCAGAAACTCCTGTAAAATCTCCAAAAATCCCAAATTTAAGAAAACCCCATGGCTTTTCCTCTGGGGTTACATACGCACTTGAAGGAAAGGGTTTACTATCGTTAAGAATCGGAAAAGTGTGGTATTCTCTTTCGGTATGGAGTTGAACTTCAATTATCACAGTCAGTCTTGCCAGTTATAAACACATTACCCATTTTTCAAAAACAAACATTCACACAACAGTCTAAAAATGTTCGACCGATCTATCTTGAATAATAGTGATTTTGCATGCTAAATATGTATAGAGGTATCTAAGCCAACTTAAGTTAATAGTTACAACAGACAGACATTAGTCCCTGATAATTTCTTTTTGTTACCAAATGAAAAAAAGACAGCAACATACATTATTAGCAAAAACAAATTTACTTAACATTAATAAATTGATCTCAGTAGCAAAAATAGTTAAGCAAAAACAATAAAGTGAGATAAAACCTAGATGAACTTGATTTACAAGTGGAATTGCTAGTGTAACATTTTCTTTTCTTTTTCTTGATAGCGTTATTCTCAATAGAAAATTTGATGCGGGCGCCCACGATGATTTTAACAGACGAAACTTCCAGTGGGTAAGGGAATGATTCAACATATGTGAAAGAGACGCAACTCCCTTTTTTTTTTTTTGAATATAAGAGGGTTAAGCTTTATTGAAAAAGGAAAAAAGAAGTACAAGAAAAGAGATCGCCTAGGCGAGTACAAATGATAGGTAACAAAACCCAAATCCAACAACAAAGCAAAACAAACAGGGGTTCCTAAAAAACACAAGGAAAACAAAATAAAAGCCCTAGAACCTTAATACACCAACCAATCTTCCAAAGAAGAACTAACTGTATAACATCAGTGAACTAAACCAACCTCAAATGGCCATCATCTGCCAAGAGTTACTAAGAATGTCCCTTCTTAGCTTGAGACCTTTGGCCTCTACCCAAATTCTGATTTGCTATAGTAGAGCCTCCGTCTTTACTAGAGCCGCCATCTTTCCCATTCCATTGCAGCCTATGCATCTCTCTTTCTTTCCTCTTAGCAATCTTTTCTTCAAGAGACAAATATTGCAAGTTTTTCTCAAATTCTAACTCGCGCTCAACCAAATTATCATTTACCTCTTCCACTTCCCCAATTAACCCTTTCTATGCACTTGAAGATCTATCAACCACCACCCTAGATGAATTTTTTGCTTCCATTTCCTTAGTTCCATTGATTGGAACCTGGCTGTCTTCTTTCAAGTTATTGAAAACCATGAATGTGTTTCTTTTAGGAAAAATAACATTTTTTGCCTTCACACAATCTGTAACCGAAGTCCCTCTAGTACCATTTCCGTTAGTGAATGCATTGGCACCAGATTTAGTTGGTGAGGAGCCTTTGGTAGTAAGTTGGCCAATTGTTTTCTTTGCGCCAGTATTGCAAGTTGTAGTTGTAATCATCGTTCCATTTGTTGCATCAAAAGTTATCCCTCCAGCACCACTTCCTTTGGTGGGAGAGTTGATGCCACCACTCCCACATGCTCCCCTGTTACCCCCTGTATTATTCCCTTTTTTGTGCTTCCTTCCAGCAACTACCCATTCTCCTTGTGCATTGTCTTGCCGTTCACCTGCCCCATCATTACAAGAAGGAGGAGTAACACCTACACCAATATTGTTGCTGTCACTATTAGGATTAGAAGAGGTCGATTGAGTTGCAACCCCTTTACTGATAACAACAGTTGGTTCTCTTGCTTTTACTGCTCCAACATTGATGTTAGCATTAACTAAAATACCAGCTGCACCCAATGTCAAATCTTCCCGGACTCCACTAGAATCTACATTAGCTTCATTTACTTGAGTCCCCTTCTCTAACCCCTCATTCAAAGAATTTGGGTTGCTCCCAATACCCCCAATATCTTTTCCTTGAGGGAAAATCTTCTTAGGAGTGCATCTAGTCTTCGTTGCCCTTGAGCAATTCTTGGCTGAATGCCCAAAAACCAAGCACATCTCACATTTTGATGGCTTCCATTGATATTTGACTGGAAGATCCATAGCAAATTTACCATCAATCAACAAGGGTATGCTTGCAGGGTACGAGAACTCGATATCTATTTCAATACAGATTCTGGCATAAGCAAACCTTTTCTGATTTATGGTGTAATCATCAGCTAACAAAGGTTTCCCTAGGTAGCCAGCAATCAAGCCTAACACATCACTGTTCCACATATGAATTGGAACCCCGTAAATCAACACCCAGATTGGGACTGATTTGATATCAGCTAATGATTTTTCAAGCAGATGTGTCCATGGTCCCAGTGTGAATAACAATTTGGAGACATAAACAGAACCAGTATCAAGAACTTGTCTACGATCATCATCATCCAAAAATTCAAAAATAAATGCACAATCACCGTGGAGTTTGATACTTACATCCTTCTTGAAGTTCCATAATTTCTTCACAGCCACTTGAACAGCAGTAAAGGAAGGTCTTTTTCCAACAAAGAATCCTACAACCATGTTTTCACACTTCTTAATGCCATCACAAAAAATTTCAGACTTAGCAGCAACTACTACTTTTCCATTGACTTCAATTGGAGGAGTAAATTTCATTTTAGGTTGTTGAGATACTGGTCTTGGCATTGGAAAAACAGCTCTCCAATTTTTCAAATTAGGTTTAGGGTTACTACCCCCAACCGAACCCAAATCATAGATACTTTCTTCAATCGCCAAAACCGAGTTAATATTTGCTTCACCGGGTTGAAGAATCTCAGTGTTTCCATGATTTTTCCACTAGTTGTAATATCTTTATCTAATTGAGAAGAAACAACATCTCTAGGGTTTTTCAAAATAGCTCCATTAACACCATAAGAATCTTCCAAAGAAGGAAAATCACGTGACCCAGTAGTGATTCTTCATTATTGGAAGAGTTAACCCCTGGATTTCCCTGTATACCAATTAATGGAGGCTGAGGAACTGCCGCCATTAGAGGAATGAAGCGAAAAAATCGACCTAGAAAAATCGCCCCCTTTTTCGCCGCCACGTCATCACTCCTTCTCTCTCTCAATTGATGATACTAGTGTCATTGAAGGTTGAGAGACGCAACTCCCTGGTTCAAGCCTTCTTCCATCGTTAACCAGACAATCATTAAAAGACAGCCTTCTAAATTGACATGGATTTATCAATTCTGCGGAAGCAAACCAACCACAATTTAAATGGATATCATATGCGGTGCGGTTCCTTCCACTTCCACAAATGTTGCATATTTGTACCAAATGATGCGGTATTCCACTTGGTAATGGATCCACGAGGCCCTGGGATACTTCTACTATATAAGTTGGACACATCATGCCTCTATGGCCCCGCCGGTGATGATGTCGATGATGCCCTTCAAGAAAGTAAAGAAAATTGAAGTTATTGGGAAGTTTAGGAAATAATCAGTTTCGCTATCTTTTGAATCGAGTAATTTGAAGTTATTGGGAAGTTTTACCTGGGCAAACTGGGTGGTTTGTAGAGTTGACGCCGGGAAGACTAGTTGATGATAATTGCCGATTGTTCACCACCAACATTTTACCTGGTTTTTTTTGGGGTTATGAGTTTTTAATGAGGAATGTGGTCAATAAGACAAAAAAGAGTTACCCATAAAAAAAAGTAGAAAACCCCATATTCTACCATAAAAAAACAAAATTTTAATTTTATTTCATACTTCATTTTCTTCTTTATTTTTTTTATTACCTCCACCACCCACCACAATCGCCACTACCACCGCCTCTGCCACCACCGCCGCCGCCGCCACCAACACCACTAACTTAAGTTTGACAATTTGTGTCCTTCAATTATGTAAACCCACCGTTTGCTTCTCAGAGAGGAGAAAGGAGAACTAGAGATAGAAAGAGATAGCGAGTTCATTGAATATGGTAGTCTTATCAACTACAACTTCAAATGCTACTAAATCTTACACCAATTTCCCGTCACTATTATCATCTTCTTTGAATTTTTTTAGGGGTTCTCTTACTTCTAACTTAACTCGTCGTCTTTGCATCTGGAAATTAAAATCTATACATCCACATCTTGCATACATATCAATCAGTGAATTGCTAACTCTAGCTTCGCAAATCAAATTTCTCTGTAAAGCAAATCGGTGTATCCAGATTCCTAGCCCAAGCACACCCATATTAGCACACGCCGTAAGAATGGCAATAATAGTGACATAATCTGGTTCAATTCCAGAAATCTGCATTTCCCTGAACCATGCAAGAGCTTCCTCGAAACGACCTCTTTTAACAAACCCTCAAATTAATGCAGTCCAAGAAATCATATCTCTAAAAGGCATTTCACCAAACAATTGAATCGCATCTTACACTATCAAACAATTTCTCATATACCCATCAATCATACTATTCCAAGAAACCGAATTCTTTACAGTCATTTCATCAAACAACATACGAGCGAGATCAACATGCTTACATTTTGATTACATATCTAGAATACCCAACGTAACACTATCTTTAATCATTCTTAATTTATAGAGGTTTTCAAATACTAACCCGAAAGAGAGAGAGATTACCTACCAGTGATTGGGAGTGCTCCTCGGTTGATGGCGGTTGTCCAGTACTACCAGTCACAGTGGTGGACTGGTTGGGCCGTAACGACGGAGATTGAGAGAAATAGAGGGTTTTAGCTTTAGGTTATATCTTAATTAATTATTTGTAATTTATTTTTTTTAATTACTGGGTTAATTTGGATTTGGTTAATTTAATTTATAATTGGGCGGCGCCGGCGGCGCTGGTAGCGGTGGTGGCAATGCTGCTACTGGTAGTGATGGTGAAGACTTGGTGAACAAGAGGATAAGTAAGGATAATTTAAATTTGTTTAGGGTTAATTTAGACAATTTTTTATATACTAAAGACATCCCTTATCAAATTCTTTGGATTGGTTTAGGGGATCACAATCCCCATTAAAATACTACAGTCCCCAAAAAAATCAGCCATATTTAGCCTACAAATATTAAAGAGATGATCTTTTTAAGGTGGTGACAAGATAATAATCACTATCATTTTTTTTTTTGATTTATTTGTTCCCTATCTACTCCACTAAGTATCTCAAATTATCAAATGAATATTTCTCTACATGTGGGAGACTAAGAATAGAAGAATTCGTTGGATGTTTGTATATCAATTTTCTCGCTCTGAGGGCATCAGCATGACGTAGGCATGGAAAACAGTTTGAATCTCAAAATTTCCCTCTCCATTGTTGTTTCTCAAGCTCTCAACTTCATCACCAATCCCATCAAGTATCATCACATTCTTGCTGTTCGGTTTTGAACTCCTCATTCAATACAGATCCAAGCAAACTACCAGTTACATTATTAAAGATAACATATCTTACATTAAGATAAACACTTTTTTACAGATTATAAGGCTACTTCGCATCATAGCCTTTACTCAGACTCTTACTTACTTCATCATTCATTACAAGAACAAAGACATAAACCAAAAAAAAAAAAAAAAAAAAAAAAAATACCTTATAAATAACTATTAAACAGTTCTTTCAAAAACCAAAACAAGAGAACAATCCCTGAAACCCTTCCTGCCGGCCGTTCTGGTGAAGTTTTTGCTTCCAAGTTAGAGCAATTTGTATTTGAAATTGCTGCTGCAGTAGACTACAACATCAATCTTCACAAAAACCACCAGAATAACAAAATGGGGATTGCTCCGAAGCCAGTTGAGAAGTTTGCCACAGGGAGAACTAGTAATCGTCCTCACCAGCACCTTCATCATCAGATTCATCCATTTCATCACAATACTCACCATCATGATCAGCACCACTGCTGGAGGTTGCAGATCCATAACCTCTCATCTCTTCATCACTTTCTCCCCTGTTCTCATCACCTTCTTCATCACTTTCTTCATCTGAATCCTCTGACTTGTCAGTCTGAATCTCTTCCCTAGGCAAAGGTTCCGTGCAAAAAACCTCGAAAATTCAGTCTTCTCCCTCCGATAGATGTGAAACAATTTCTCCTTTCGCTTCTGAAGTATCCTTTCTTGCATCTCTTCATCCTCAGATTCACTTTCCTCTTGATCTTGCTCTTGATTCTGCCTCTCCTGCTCCCTCTCCTCTTCACTATCTGGTTCAGTTTCACTACCACGCCTTTGCCAACCTTCCTCATCAGCATCTTCATCAGTTTCACTACTATTATCACCCCTCATCCTGGCTATGTAAGCGTCTCGCTTCTGTGACCAGAGATCAAACTCAACAGCATTCTCTTTCATGCGTTTTAGAAATTCCTCCCTCACTTTACGAATATTCAATCGATTCTGGAAATCCTCTATCAGTGCTTCTAACTCTTAAGTCTCTAATTGAAGTGCTGCATTGTACCTCCCTATATTACTAACTCCTCTCAACATTATCTGCCATTTTCTCTTAATTTTGATTTTACTGATTACTTTCTTTCCGTAAATGGATGTGTTTATCTTCAATTAGGATATATGGTCTTTTATATCAGTTGGGGATTAGTCATTTATGGTCATTTATTTTGGGTAGTTACCTATCAAATTAAATTTCCAGTGGAATCGTTCCATTTACAGACGTTTCCATTCAATTACATTCAAGTTGTCATCTTTCCTCATATCTACATTCATCATGTCTCTTTGGTTTCTGGAAATTTTCTCTCTAATCCCTTCTTTCTTCACATTCCCACGCTTTCCAGTATTATCATTAACAATATTAATGAGCCTATTGAAGAGCCACA
>JAJJMA010123619.1:0-15321 GCA_023529015.1 Papaver nudicaule
TCAGAAGCACGTATCATTCTTCGACAGAAACAAAGATGGTGTTATATATCCATGGGAGACATTTCAAGCGTGTCGTGCTATTGGCTTGAGTATAGTAATATCAACTACTGCCGCTGTTTTTATCAATATGGGTCTCAGTGGGAAAACTCGCCCCGGTAAATTTCCTAATTTCCTTTTTCCGATTGAGGTAAAAAACATTATCAAAGCTAAGCGTAAGGGAGACACGGGTGTCTATGATGCCGAAGGGAATTTCGACCCTGCAAAGTTTGAAGAGATTTTTGTCAAGCATTCACATACTGGGAATTCTTTTACGTCCGATGAGTTAGTGGGTCTGCTGAAACCCAAAAACTCTCTGAAAGACTATCCTGGATATTATGGAGGTTTGTTAGGATGGAAAAGTCTCCATTACGTTGGCAAGGACAAGGATGGGTTACTGCAGAAGGAAACTCTTCGGGCATTTTACACTGGTGGTCTTTTTGAGCTGATAGAGCAGGAGAGAGCTCGCAAATAAGCTTAAGTGATTAAGGCAATAGCAGAATATGTTTCCTTATTGCGAGCAAGATGGTTTAAAATGGTGCATCATGTTATAAGACTCTCAGAGTTGTTCAGTGCGATTCAGCATTAGATGTGTCATATTTGTTTTTTGTCATTTCATTACCGTTTTGAGTGTTGTTTTTAATTTCATGAAGTGCTGTGCTAGCTAAAAAAATAATTCCAATCAAAAACGGCGATTTTAGTCCAATTCGGTTATACTAAAAATATATATTTGGAATTTTGAACTAGTCTTGGAAACAAGACATGAAGGATGATTTGTATTACCTCCAATACACAACACAAATTATTGGGTGGATGATACTATATGACTTGGGTTTGAAACTCGTCAGAACCTAAACGAGAGGATTTTTCATTATTTCTTTGTTTAGCTGCCGGGACTGTACCTCTTCTTTACCTAGAAACTACTTGGACTGCGTCAGCATTTCACTTGTCTGTATATCGATCCGGAAAATTCTAGATACACAAAGGAGTTTACACAAAGCTTTACACAACATGACACAACCAAATTTTAAAAACGGACCCCATGGCACATCACACCATATCCTATGATTCAGTTACAGAGTGGCCATCGGATCTCCCAATGTGTAAAGCTTTGTGAACGTAGAATTACTCAATCCATCCAGGGTACACACTATTTATAGACCCCCACACATGCCATCAACTAACTTTCTCCAATCAGAACTAAGAGTCGCATATTAGAAGCTCACTTGCATTATGCATACAACATGACAATATAATACCACCATTAACAAATCAGTGATGATTTCGTGTTTATTTTCTCCCAAGACTTTCAGTTGCGAAAAGTAAATGGTATGCCCTCTACCTCCTATTCGGATTTTAATATAGAATGTATGGGGGTACACCAGATTGCCCACTTTAACTCTCTATAAACCACAATTTTGAAATCCTATACAATTACAAATCATTACCAAGAAACCCATGTGATTTACCTTGTTCGTTTGATTATCTCTACTTCTTTATTCTTCTTCTTCCATGGCTCTTCCTTCTGCTACTATAGAAGAACCTCTTGTTATTAATAACCAGACTGTTCTTCAGAAGCATGCATCATTCTTTGACAGAAACAAGGATGGTGTTATATACCCATGGGAAACATTTCAAGCGTTACGTGCAATTGGATTGGGTGTAGGAATGTCAGCTTTTGCCGCTGCTATCATCAATATGGGTATGAGTGGAAAAACTCGTCCAGGTAAGTGTCCTAATCTCCTTTTCCCGATTGAGATAAAAAACATTATTAAAGCTAAGCGTAAGGCCGACACGGGGATTTACGATGCCGAAGGAAATTTCGACGCTGCAAAGTTTGAAGAAATTTTTGTCAAGCATTCAAGTAGTGGAACTGCTTTAACAGAGGATGAGCTACTGGGTCTGATGAAACCCAGAACAGGTCTTAGAGACTATTTTGAATGGTTTGGAGGCTGGCTTGGATGGAAAAATTTCTATACCGTTTGCAAGGACAAGGATGGGTTAGTGCAGAAGGAAACTCTTCGAGCGTTTTACACTGGTGCTGGGCTTTTTGAGCAGATAGAGCAGGAGAGAGCTCGCAAATAATGTTTTCTTATTGCAAGCAAGATGGTTTAAAATGGTGCATCATGTTGTCGTCAGATTGTGTTGTTGTCTGCGAATTGCGATTCACCATTAAATGTGTAACAGTATTTGTTTTTGTCATTTCACCGTGGTGTAAATATGTGGTTGTTATTTTCATGGAGTGAATTTGAGCAAGTGTGTCAATTCCAGTCTCTCTGTAAATAAATGATCCAAGCATTTTAATTTCTAATTTTCGCGATTAAGCCATCTAACTGGCATGACACATTTTACACCTCATCATTTGTGGAGGCCTAGAAAAAATCACAGCCGGCATGTCGACTTTTAGCTTAATCTATGCCGATTGTAGTTTCACCTATGTCGACTGTGATTTTTTTAGTCCCCACAAATGTGATGAGGACCCAATCGAATCTTCAAACAAAACACTAGTCACAGAGCTAAGATCCAAAATCTGAATATCGGCCATGTTTATTCTGTTAGCTAATGAAGACGTTAACTTTTGTACCCATGGTAATCAAACAATCTAACTCAGTTTTGTGCAACAATATGTGTCGTTCCCTCAAAACCCTTGTCTATATAGTCTCGAGAAAAAACTAAAAAAGAAAAGCAAAAATCGCCATCGAAGTAGACCTTTGGCATCCAAAGAGGTTGTCCTCTCAAGCTACAATGACAATAGATCCTCCCTCTCAAGTCGCAATCACAATAGATTCTCCAGGTTGCATAAATTTCACTGTATGTCACTTAATTAGGCTCTCGTAAATGAAAAAAAATATTTTGTTGATTTCGGTGTGAAGTTTATGGTTGTAGTTTGGCAGGTTAATTTACATGTACTATATTATTACTTTTTATACCGTTGGCAAAGTAATTACCTGATGACGTAATAACACTGAAAATGGTACACCTGCATTCTGAATTGCCTTACTACCCTGGTTGCAGAATTAAGTAGCCTATCTGTATTATCAGGAAAAGGACAGACATGATCTAATAATTTTCGGCGATGCTATTTGACGCCACAACAACGCCCGGGTCAGCGCCCATATGATGTGTCGGCGCGAGATTTTTTCATTTGGAGGAAAGAGAAAGCACGGGCGGGAGAGAGGGTTGCCCGGGCAGCTAGCCACGTCATTTTGGGCGCTGACCCGGGCGCTGACGAGGGCATCAAATAGCATTTTTGAATAATTTTCTGAAAGTAAAACGGTAAAAAACTGTTAATCCAAGCATCCGATGCAAGAAAACTCAACTAACATGTAATCAACAAGTAGCAAAAGATTTAACGTCTAATTCACGAGTAACTACTAATTTTCTGCTCCATCAGGCTAGCAAAAGAGTTAACGTCTCCATTAGCTACCAGAAAAGCAGCTAAATACATAACAAGCGACTTATAACATACCGATAGCAATATATCAATATTCATTTGTCCTTTCTTGTTGAAATCGAACCCATAGATCTTTTTTTTTTACTTTTAATGTGCACATACATGACACATACTGTTGAAATAGCAATATCACAGACGGTCAGACGCCACAACTACATGCAGGGACGGAACTGGCGGGGTGCTGAGGGTGGCTATAGCCACCCCCAAAATCTAAAAAAGGCCTACTTGGCCATGCTAATTTCCAAGAAATATTTTTTTAGCCACCCCAATCTTAGAAATAGCCCATCAATTGAGTCATTGTTGAGCGTCCTATTTCTAAAAAATTAACAAATGTTCTTTCTTTTAGCCTTCTGATTCTAGGTTACCACTTAGTTATTGCGATACCAACGGCCACGACACCGGTATACCTGTTATCAAACATATGACTGATAACATATGCATATGCCGGCACTAGAGTATTCATTTTCGCACGTGTTATTTCGCCATCTATAAATTTGTGTATTCATATTTATCTAATGTCAAAAAAACGCAAAAAAAATTCGGGCGGCCTTCGGCCGCAAATTTTTTACATTGATGCCACCACTTTGTAATTTTTTTTAGCCACCCCAAACATAAAATCCTGGTTCCGTCCCTGACGACATGATATAACTTCAAAAGTAGTTTTGAAGTAAATGCTTGTTATCAGAGCTCCAGATATAGTAACGTCAACTATAGAAATGAAAAACGAAAAGTACTCAAAAACGTGGACATTAATGATTCACAAATGGTCATTTATCTTAATGCCAGCTGATTAAACATTTAGATGATTATTATGAAAACCAAGATTTAAGTCCTATCCTATACATACTTATGGAAAGAGATAGATCACTGACAAGAGGATTACGAAATGAAAGTACTAATAATAGTGTTAACATACAATGATCATCAAATCATCTCCTTGGTCTTGAGTCTTGTGCATATGCAGAAATTAGAATGATCATGGAGCAGCCTAGTAGCACTACTGATTAGAATTTACTAGAGTAAACTCCAAGTCTCTCAAAGATTACGTGAACAACGGTATCCTATTTCTCTTCCTTGTAACTAACTCAAGCCTCTTGATATATATATAGTACTTTGATTAGAAATCATGTAGATTTATTATCAGACGATACGGTACTAGTTGCGGTTTGCAGCTTTTATTAGCTATTGGCATTTGATTAAGGGTTTAACTATTTCATCATTTTGCTAAAACTAGATTGATTCATGTGAAACGTGCTTTTAAATGAATAATGTGGTTGAAACCTTGTGATTAAGAGACCCTCTTCAATCGTACCACAGCGAACAGTCAGATACGTCCTTCTCCAGAAGTTATACTCAAATATTTATATGGTGGTGGGTGCATCTATTGATTCCATACCGTAACCCAGATTCAGAATCCAGATATGCGTAATGGTAGTGTTGGTATAGTTTGTAAATGTGTGAATCAAGTTGACTTTTTACTTTGCATTTGAGAATAACACTCCCACTATCAAGCAAGTCTTTGGAGGGCTTGACAGCCATCTTCACAGACCATGCCACTGCAACTTCAGTAGTTGAGTTCTGAGGCTTGAGAACATCAAACTCGGTGTTTTTGTTTCCGGAGATGAACAATATCTTGGCATTTTTATGTCACGAAACTCTCAACAATACCTTTGCATTTTGCCTTGGAACTATTTTCTTAAAACTGTGAATACAACTCCCATGGGGAGCAGCTGAAGAAACTAAAAAACGGTAATGGGGCAATCATTCTCCATCCAGGAATTAAAGTACTGCAACTACAAATGGTATTATACGATAGTCGTCATCATCAACCTATATACTATATAGCCTGTATATTCGTATAGATTAGGCATGGTCACATTTAATTAACAATAAATCTGCCTCATAAGTAATACGTACGTACTTATTGTAACAATTAAATATGAAGTACTACTTTATAACACATAAATTCTGAAAATAGTGTTTCATTTGCATTTGTTGGTCATCAAGATTATCACCCAGCTCCTCCTATATATACTAGAGGGAATATATGAAAGTCCCAAAACTAGATTGATCATGTTTTAGTACCATTTAGTATCATCATACATCAGAGGAAAACCATGTCACTCAAAGATCACTACAACAACATTAATCTTAATCTTTATCCAAGTGATCTTCCTCAATATCATCATGGACTAAACTCCATGGACAATTTGATTACAAATGTTGTGGATTTAAGCAATCGAGACACAACAATGGAGGCTATTTATCAGCTGCAGCTGAAAAGAGTAGCGACGAATATGTTCTCTTGTAACTATTGTCACAGGAAATATCACAGTGCCCAAGCACTAGGAGGACATCAAAATGCTCATAAACGAGAGCGTGAAGCTACACTTGCTGCACTTACAGCTTTTAGTCATTATAAAGCAAGTCATGGCAGGAACTTACAGCACCACCAAGCGTCGTCACCTCTTACTCATGGTGATTTTGTCAAGAAATCATCATTAGGCATTCAAGCTCGATCCATGATACAAAAACCAGCACCTTATTCTTTATCATCAAGGCCGGCTTCTCGATGCTCTTCTCTTTTGTACGTGAGTGATAAACACAACAACTCGCATAACTATGCATATGATTTAAGCCTGGCAGCTGATCGGCCCTCAGACAATAGCAAGTGCTCATACGTAAGTTCATCTATGGCGGTGCCGCCGGAGGAGGGAGTATCAAAGCTTGATTTGTCTCTTAAGCTTTGAAAGCAGGTCAAGTAAGCAGCGTGGTCTGTAAAGTTCACCGTACAGCCAGGTTAGCAAACTTAATTTGCTGGTATCTTCCTTCAAAACAAATAAAAGATTTGTTGCTGCATTGTGGCCAACATATATAGCGATGTAATATCTGATGTTAGGGTACTCTATAAGCTGTGGTTCCCTTGGCCTTCAGTTATATTACCAGATAAAATCAGGTATTATGGAGATTAATGCCTTTGCACAGAGCAGTTTTTATGTATTTGAGCTTGGAGTTGCTTTATTTTCCATATGTATTTTGAGGTCAGTATTCTACTCTGGTTTGCCAAAGCATTCACCACTGCAATCTCTTTCCATGCTCTTGCATTGACTCTACGACTTAAAAGACCTATAAGCAGACCCGTTTCTTACAGCAATTATGAGGTACTGCAACTTTTGCACTTTTGAAGATTATAGGTGGTAGGCCCTGCTTATAGACAAGTTCCTAAAGGCCCTTGCTGTTTCCTTCAATCAATAGGCCGGGGATAGACAGTTGCCTTGCTTGCATATAGACAGACAGTGACTTAAGTGGCGTACGCCCTAGTGATAGACAGCGACTTAAGTGAGAATTCCGAAACTTTGATCCTCTCTTGGGCTGTTTTTTTTTTCTTTTTTTTTTTCAAAAATGATTTTCATCCCGAAGAAAAATCCTTCCATAATAACCCGACAGAGTACGGACACATAACGTGAGGTTCCCTATTGTCCCATGGGTGGGGGTGGGGTGGATGGGGCCCTCATTATGTGCGGGAATGAGCATCTCAATGACTCAATCATGTGTGGGCCTTACTACCCCTTGGGCTACGTAGGGGCCAACTAAGTCACCTAGCTAAATCAGCCAATAAAGATCCATCTTCATTTCGTTCTCTTTGCCAATGACAGCTATTCCCAATCACATTCGAGCGTAAACATGTCTTGATTTGTTTAAGGTACATTCATCCATCATTGAAGGTTTTTAAATCAAGCTAGCAATTGTATGAAGCCTTAATTTGTTCTGAAAACGGAAACTAACATTGTAAAAACACAGCCAAATTGGGCTTGTCTTCATCTCAGCAATTGATGGGTTCCACGGTCGATAGTTTAAGATAGGCTCCAAACGGAGCAAATAAAGATAGTTACCGATATATCATTAAGAATCTACCCAACAACTAAATAGCCACTAGTAGAGCTCCCACAAGACACATAATAACAATGTACCCACAACAGAACACTACCTATTACTAGAGGAAGCTACCGGCGGTTTTTTTTGATAAGAAAACCTTAGATTAATTAAAATAAAGGGTACATAAATTTGGTAATCTCTGCTTGAGAAGACCAAAAAAAATAAAAACTAGAACACCGAATTCTCTGGAAGAAAACGGTGTTAGACTCGCTAAACCACCGTATTCTCTAGAAGAATACGGTGTTGGACTCGCATGTGTTGCCTCGTTAAAAACCTTGGTTAAAACCTTTAAGGAAAAGAGTACAACGCGATATGTCCGACTCAATAAACTAATAATGGGATTACAATTGAAAACTAAACAGATATAAATCTTTTGCAAGCTAAGGAAAATCATTTCTCCTTCGGTACCCAATGAGAAGTCTTCTAATGCTGGCGGCATGTTTAAGACCACAAACAAGTTGTGGAAAGTGAGCTCCTCAGCCCATGATAAAACTATCAAAGTAGTTGTTTCCTGCGCCCTTCTAATCACCTCATGAGTGGTAGAAGTGTCACGACGACGTATCCAGGAAGGGGGGGTCCTATAGCTGATCGCGGATGGCTGAAGCATTGCCACAATCAAGGATTTGTTTGGCATTGTTTGTAGGTTCATCTGCAAGAGAATACGTCTACTTGGGTCACCAGTCCAAAGTGATGGTTGGGGTTGACTTGCGTTGCCCGAGGATTCACCATCCCTAGTTATAACATGGCCAGAATTGATTTCAACATCATGCTGTTTCACAGGAGTCTTCATTTCCATGTTCAAAGAAGAGATACAAGTGTAGAAAAGACAACAGAACCATATACTATCTAGGGTCGAAAGACTGACACGATACATGATAAATAAAAGAAACTTAACCAAAAAACAAAAGAAACTAAGAACAAGACCAGAGGCCCTAACAAAGGATAACACTATCAGTAACTATAGCAAGAAACAAAACAGGACAGAGATCCTGCAAATTAGGCTACTAAAGATTAATTAACAAACTCAAGATAAAAGAAAGAAGTTGCACCCTAAAACTCTTGCGAAAACTTAACTAAGGAAGTTAGAACCAATGAGCGTTAGTGAACTTGAATAATATGCATCATTTCAAAACACTAAGAAGTAAAGGAAAAAGGAAGAAAAACAGGCCCCTATGTAGCCAAAAGGAGTTGCGATTCCGGTCAGACACTAGATGTAGCAGAAAGATGCCCGAGATTGTTGGGTTAACCGGAATACTACCCACCCAAAGAAGCGCTTTACAGATGAAGACTAAGGTGAAATTATTCTAAATCTAAAAGCTGGAAAATGAATCTAAATACAAAAGAGAGAAAGGGGAAAGAAGAAAACCAAAGAAAGAGTAACAAGCCTTTGGGACCGGAAAATCAGCGGAACGGAGGTGTAGATCTGAGTAAAAGAAAGAAGAACTAACAATGATCTAAAATGATACAAGTGAAAGATGTAAACACTACCTAACAGTAATTACTGTACTTAACATCTAACTAAATACTGATTTTTAAAAACTAAAATCCATCTCACCTAACAAACAAAAAGAAGAAACAAGCAAAAACTCATTTAACCGATAGATTGAGAGACACTCCGCTAAAGGCTAAGGTCCTACATATCAAGCACAAAAATCTAATCATTGTACTTAACGTCTATCTAAATACTGATTTTTAAAGGAAGCTACCGGCGGTAGAGACCCCTTAAGGGAGATGGGAACTATCTTGTTACAAGCATCAAATGGGAGCACAGAAAAACAAACACAAACACAAATAATTGTTACAGAAAAACAAACTCAATCCAGGCCCAGGCCCAGGCCCAGACACCAGATGACCCGAAGTGGCCCGCCCCGACCAGAAATTCGACCCATAGAGAACCCGACCTTTAGTCTGGGTAACTAGAAGATCTAAATTATGTTTTTCCCGAACATAAAACACTGCAAATAGATTGTCAGTAATAATGTCTAGCCCAACATCAGAATCTCTGTATCCCAAGTTTTTTCGATAACCAAAAGAAATATATAATATAAAGCCACCTAAATTTATCAAGAAAGGCAAGGGTTGTAACTTGTAACCTCGAATCGATCACAAGTGGAAGATAGAGATCGCGCTATCCCATTACATGATAGTAGAGTCGAATCATATTTCCTGATAAAAACTGACGCAATTTTGTGTAACAGATTTAAAACAAGAGAATGTAAGTTCAGTTCACATACTTCTAGTTTCTTTGATTAGTTAGCAGTTGAGTCATTACACTGGCATACTGAAGTGAGGTGTGTTGAGAACTGTATTGATCTGAAAGGCCGTATTCTGAAAAGTTTGGTTCGATATGCGTAAAGTGACCTGGTAATGATCTCGACGTAACAATTTCTTGCAATATATCGACGAAATCATCCATGACTTGTCTGGATTTTTCAAGCGACGACAGCGGAAGATACTCCACCTGCAAAATATTCAATTAGATAAAACAAGAAAGCATATGGCTTGAGAGAAATGCTAGAGTTTTTGGCAGTAAGGAGAGTAGTGTTGCTGCTGTGAAAAAGAAGGCCAAGTATTTGTTGTTCACTTGGTGTTTAAAGACTTTGAGTCTGCTAGCTTCACTGGTGTAATGGTCAACTGGACAAATATCTATCTCGATACACATTAAGCATCAAAGTAGTCTGTTACTGCTCGTTTTGTCTTTTTTTTTTTGGGGTGGTACAAATCTTTTGTACCCTCTCCTTTTTGATCAATAAATCTTTTCTTTACTGATCAAAGAAAAGAGGGTACAAAAGATATGTACCACCCAAAAAGAAAACAAAACGAGTAAAGAAGTCTTTTCTTTAAAGATCGGAAAAAAAAAAGAAAAAAAAAAAGAGAAGAACCCAATCAGTGGTGGAAGTAATTCTTTCACCCAAAGAACTTAAATGTCTATTACAACTAGGCACTAGCTAAGAGTAAGAATCCACTAAATGAAAATGGAATTTCCCCCCTAACTTTTCACCAGCAACAGCAAAAGCCTGTATTATTCATAATAAAAGCTACTGAGCACTGGCTACATGGGGCACCAACATGAATCTTAACCGTGAATGTAAAGCCACATAACATATACATTAAGACTCAAATAAACTATGGAAACTTAAGTATCGAAAAGCTATAATGGGAATTTATAGATTACTGCCACTCTAAACTTTCAATATATAACTGGACGATCTTGAATGAAGCATGAATGAAACTAGAAGTTACCTCCATAGCAATTCCCCTCAGATTTTCAGCATGCGAAGTAAGTGCAACTTTTCCAACTCTTAATTGGAAATCACCTAGTTGATATTGAAACCCCTGTAAAGAAGAAATTTGCCCACGAAACGATTTTTAGAAGTAACTTAACAGCTGTAAAACTTTCAGACTTGTGTTTTATATGCAATATTGAGAGAAGATGCATAAATAGATCGAAACGCACAGTAGCGTTAGCGTAGGTTTCTTACTTATCACTATGATCCATGCTAGGTCAGAAAATATTATCTCTAAGCTAACAATTGATGCAAGAATAAGCCAATGTTAAGTCGGAAAATATTTGTACAATCATCTATATTAAGATTGATATGAGCACAACACACTGGGTAACAGGTTTTAAAGCAAAGCATACAAAAAGCTCGGAAGAACATGGAGACTACACAGATAAATGCGTATTGAAGGATGACATTCTTGATGTAACTCATCCAACTAGATCCAGGGTCTCAAATCTGTACTTATCTTGAATTAAGAAGCAAACCTTCTAAAGGATTCAAGTTCAGGATACTGAACTGCTGAAACCATGAAATTTAGCAATAGGGTTCTTCAAATGAGGGCTATCAGCCGCAAGTAAAATAAGTGGGCACCTCAGGGGACTGTCACAGACTCACAAGTGAAATAACCTAGCAAGTAACGCCAGATACCCATCTCCTTCTTTCCTTAGCAAGTGTTCGAGACCAAAGGCTAGGACTAACCAACGCTAGGAAATAGCTGGGCATCAGATCCACCAAAAGAATGACACACACACTAAACAGTATGGGAGACCCTTGTGACTAAAACAAGGACCATACTGTAGACATCCCTGTGGATCCTATTCACAAATGGTTGTTAAGGAAAACAGACTCCCTATATAACATAAAACTCAATCCTAGCAAAAAATTGCTAAATAATGTTTCAGCAGTTAAGGATCTTCCCGCCCCAATGTTTCAATAGTTAGGTTGTTAAAATCTGCCGCTAACAGTTCCTCTCATCCAGCTCCAGAATGAGAAACCAATTCCTCAAGTAACCAAGACCCCTAAGTTTAATTTGCAACAGTAGGTTTAGCAAACATTTCACAAGTATAACAAAAACAATTAACACGTTAGGTTTGACCGGTGTTAGGTGATACATTTTAAACATAGAGCGGCAGTAATAAATTTAGCAAACATTTCATAGCAAAAAAGAAAAATCTTGACCTTCTAGCTTGTTCGAAGAAGTTCAATTTCCGTTGTCTAAAGAGGCTAACTTTCTTTCATCTTCATAATAAGCATGTTCAAAGAAGTCAAATAAGTGGGTACCTCAGGGGACCATCAGAAGTGAAATAACCTAGCTAGTAACGGCCAGATACCCATCTCCTTCTTTCCTTACCAAGTGTTCGTGACCAAAGCTGGGACTAACGCCAGGACATAGCTGGCCATCAGATCCACCAAACACTAAACAGTATGGAAGAAAACAAGGACCATACTGTAGATACCCCTGTGGATCCTATTGACGAATGGTTATTATTTAAGGATAATAGACTCCCTATATAACATCAAACTCGATCCCAGCAATAAATTGTGAAAAAATGTTTCACCAGTTGAGGATCTTCCCACCCCTAATGTTTCAATAGTTAGGTTGTTAAAACATGCTCAAGTATAAAGACAACTACCATTATGTAACTTTCATAATGAAAAATCTTGACCTTCTAGTTTGTTCGAAGAAGTTCAATTTTCGTTGTCTATGCATAATAAAATGTAAAAGGGGCTTACTTTTTTTCGTGTCTTCATAATAAGCATGTTGGAAGAAGTTTAATTTTCTTCATCTATGCATAATCAAATGTTAAAGGGGCTTACTTTCTTTCGTCTTCATAATAAGCATAAATTGGGCTTGTAAACATGCTCAAGTATATAAACAAGTAACATATATAGCATTCACAATGAGAAACAAGAAACCAAACCTCGAACGTAAGGGCAACCCTAGCTTTATAAGACTGAGCTTTCTCCATAATGGACTGAATATTCGTATCCGCTTCAAACACAATTCGATTAGTACGAAGAATGAAATAATATTTGTGAGGTTGTTCCGGTAACGAAACACCCATTAAGTCTCTTGGATAGTCATTCTGTGAAGACTGATCTCTAGTGATGGGTCTGTAGAATGTGAGTGTTGCTTTCCATCTCCCACCTTTAACACCATTAATACTACTTTCAACACATTGTGATATTTCTGTAAGTATTTGAGTATTCACTGAAATTCCCGCATTTGGTTGCCAATACAACAGCCTGAAAAATCAAATAAACAAGGAGATCAGTTGATTTTGAACTGAAATTGATGAAATTAAGAACAAGGGTTCTGATTCTTACCATTTGACAGGCATGATTTCTTCTTGAATTTGAAGAACTGGGGGAAGACAGAAGGATTTAGGGTTTTAAGGATTTAAATCGTGGAAACAGATGGGGGTAGAAATCAGCACAAAACCCGATTTATACTACCTAGTCACATATACTTACACGCTTCTTACATCGTTTGGGCTTCTTGCAAGTCCAATAGACACAAATCTTTTCTTGGGCTTAGCTTAGTTCCCAATACCTGATGCCGGTAAGTAATTCTACTTCCGATTTGAGTTTTAGTCATCGGAAGTAGGGGTGGGACTTGGGTTGGTTGGGCGGGTTGGAGGGCTTGCCCAAGCCATGCCCGTACTAAAAATTCTTTGCCCAGGTTGCCCATGGAACCCGTGGAACCCATGGAGGTGTGCCCACAACCCGCCCAACTTGTTCCTCGGGTTCCTCGGGTTGACCCATGATTCGTGTTTGAAACTAAAAACCGTAATAAAATGAACAATATAAATGACGACATAAAAAGATTTTCATTAATAATTGTGACATTAATTCCAATAAAAATAATCTCTAAAATGTGCAAAGGTAGGTTATGTATATACACGCACAAATGTTATTACAATTTATTTTAAAACAATATTTTATGATAAATCTAGGGTAACAAGTAGATTTAGTTACTTCATTTATACTATAATAATTGAGATTCTTATTAATGCAATAATATAATATAAATTTTCATTCTTAAATTAAAATATTATATGAAAAATTATACTAAAAATAATAATACCACTAATAAAAATAATTATATAAATTATTTTATAGTTCTGTGGGTTCTTCGGGTTGCTTGGGTTAGAGATATGTGAACCCGTGCTTGCCCAAGTTAGTTCGGGTTGGTAAAATATATGCCCATAGTTGCCCAAAATTTTGAAATACCTAACCCAACCCGCCCAACGTTCGGGTTGGGCACGGATTGGGTGGGTTGACCCAACCCAAGTCCCACCCCTGAGTGTTCCCTTTACTGAATAAGCAAATGTAATCAAGAAATAATATTTTACAACTATCTTCTAGTTTTTCCAATGCCAAAGCCGTGCGTTCATGGCACTCTAAATCCAAGTTTTGGCCACACTTTTTGTAATCATACAGGACGGGAATTCAAACTTGCTAAAGAAAATGTAGCAATTTACTACATTCATACTTATCATGTCAGTAAACCAACGAAGTTACTACACCAAAAGGAGATACTACATTTAACATCGATCCTTACGTCTGCAGTGGAGTTCTACTCATCTTCTACTTTCTGAATTCAGTGGGTGTCGTCAGTAGCTTCTATACCTTGAACAGTAACACCATCTAATATGATGAGAGTCTGAATGCACCATCTAAGTAACTCAAAAAAAACATTGTTATGATCTTGTGAAGGAAAAATACCTTTATATCTTTCTCCATTGTAGATAGAATTGAGCTTGTTTGATCTTTATTCTCCGTTTCTGACTTTGTTAGCTCGCCAACATTATCTTTACCACTCCTTTATTTAAAGTTTGAACCTGTAAATGATATGCAAATGTAATTAATAAATGACCATGTAATTATTATTGAATTATTTTTGTCTTACTCGTCTAAAATGTAAAAGAAAATTGAAGTCAGTCGTAAATGAAAGTATTGACATATTTCCTGTATGAGGTGCATAGATACTAATAGATTTTGATACCTAGAACTCTATGGCAATAAAAATAGGCACCAAACTTATTAATGTGGAGTATTGCTATATTATTCATTCTCCAAAAAAAAAAAATATAATATATAAATATTGATATTTAGATCTCTTGGAGTGAAGATGAATACTTCATGTAAGCATATGTGCTAGAAAATTCAATTAGCTCACCCCGTGTAGGAATGGGCAACCGCTAATCACCTGTTGGTGTTT
Source organism: Papaver nudicaule (assembly GCA_023529015.1). Lineage (NCBI taxonomy): Eukaryota > Viridiplantae > Streptophyta > Magnoliopsida > Ranunculales > Papaveraceae > Papaver > Papaver nudicaule. Next base: position 14,936 of record JAJJMA010123619.1, read on the forward strand.
CCAAAGTGTACAATCAAAGGTTTCCAAATAAGTTGGTTGCGGGACTATCTCAGGAAACCGATCCACGCATGCAAATGAGAATCAACATGCTAGCACTGAACCACAATGAATTACCGGTTTCTGGAGCTGTCACAGCAAATTGAAACCACAAAGAAATTATTAATATCAACCACAAATGAGTTCATCAAAAGTCAAACTACAGATTCATATTTTGTTTGGACCTTATTTTAGTTTGAATAAGAGTTTCTTCATTGTGTATCTACCCAGTCTATAATCCCTTGCCTCATGTACCTGACTATACTGAATTTTGTATTTCGAACACGAAATTGCCATAGATTCATACGAACGTAATTTCTATAATCACCATGGAAACAAATACATAAAAA
>JAJJMA010123628.1:863-15905 GCA_023529015.1 Papaver nudicaule
GACCTGAGAGTTAGAGGGCGACTCTGTGTCTCGAAGTTTCTTACTCAGCTGTGCTGAATAAAGGGCATACACTGAGTGCGTTCAGTGACCTGAGAGTTAGAGGGCGACTCTGTGTCTCGAAGTTTCTTACTCAGCTGTGCTGAATAAAAGGCATACACTGAGTGCGTTCAGTGAGTGCATTCCTTGGTGCGGACACCATCATTGAGGTGCGGGCCTCATTTTTATTCAAGGTTGAGGCATGTGCCCTACCTTTATTTTTACTGATGATTAGGTGTTGAACGTGCAGTGCGGCTGCCTACGTACCCTCGAGGAAGGGATCAAGCACTACGTAGTTCGAAAACCTTTGTAGAATTGTCATATTTTCAAACATTTTTTCCTTTTGGACGATGAGTATCGCATCTTTTCCTTGTAGAGTCGTTGAATTGTATATGCTCCATGTAGAGGCTTTGTTGTTCCTTTGTTTGATGTCTGATGCGTCAACGTCTAAGCCTTTAATATGAAATTGGTGTTTGTCTCAACCATCTGAACCTGATTATGTTGCCCCGGTGCAAATCTGGCACGCATATATTGTTTGTTGGAATGGTTGCAGATTCCCTTCCTTTCTCGCATTAATTTTGAGATGTTTGTGAGCTCCACATTGTATTGTGCTATCATTTTCTTCTCCTCAAATATTAATAAACAAAACAAATTATAGTTATTGATCTACCACTTAGGTTGGTGCTTGTGTGATTGGTATTTGCCCCCTTTTGCTTTTGGAAGTTGATTGTAGAAGATTGAGAAAGAAAAAGTTGTTGCCCTTGCGAAGACGTAGAATTTTGGTAGACTGTGGCAGCGCCTCAGGGTATTGACCGCAGTTATTATCATAGAAGTTTGAGATGCTGGCTTTGTTTGGACTCTGTTTTGTTATTAGAATATTAGTGGTGCTGCTTTCCTCGGGCCATACTGCTTCATCGTGTTGTTCCTTAGAGACTTGAGATGTACTACAATGTTTTTCAAATGCTACTGTTGTAGCCGGGTTATGTGCTGCCCCTTAATTGGAAACCTGCACCTACATTTTGGTAGTTCGAGATTTTGCTGCTTAGTAATTGTGGCTCTTGTTGCTATTGACTTTGAGTGTAGTCTTGGTTGTAATTTAGGCTCTCTCAGGTACCTCCACAATTAAAATAAGGGAAGGGAAAAATGTAAAGTTCCATCGTCGAATTATGTCAAGCTTGTAATTTTTCAAATGGAAATTGTAATGCCCCATTCGTGCCACATGACCGGTGATCAGGTGGGTATGTAGAATTTGTATTGAGCTTCCTTGTATGCGCCAATTTCCCCATCCTTATTTGTGGCGTGAGCTTTCTTTTTAGTGTTATTTTTCCATATCAGTTTTACTGCCCCTTTAAATTATTCATCGCTTCTAACTGAGAAACTGAATGTTCATTTTTCATAGGTCGTGTACTAGATGCAGGATAGCATGCTCAAGTTGGTGAGGGCAGGAACATATGCGTATGCCAGTAATTAGGGTTTTTTCTCATTGAGAGCATCAGGCATTGAGGCATTCTTTAGTGAGGTATTGGCAATAAAGCATTCTTGAATAAAATCATCTTTACTGAGGCAATATTTATGTATTGCGGCTCCTTTGTAGTGAAGCTTTCTTCACATTGAGAGCACGTTGATAGTGAGGTTTTATACTCAGTGACGTGAGGCTTTATCTGTAATACAAGCTTGTTATCAACCAGTATCTAGCCTAATGGTTAAGTCTATGGTATAGGATCTTTAGGTCTCGGGTTTGATCCCTACATTCGTCAGTTCTTTAATAGGTCGCACCCTTCCATTCGCCAGTAACAAATGATTGGTCTAGTGGTTCATGCCTTAGCATAGGAGTTACTGGTCTTGGGTTCGAATCTGTACAAGTCAGTTTTTAAATAGGCCGCACCATTCCACTGCCCTGTCATTAGCATGGCAGCATCAGCTTCTTGAGTAGTTCTCAGGTCGTGAGTGTAGTAGTGGTTTTAGGCACACAACAAAGTGCAGGTTTTGCGGCAATGTAAAGTCATATCCGCAGCATGATGAAGGATCAAACACGCAGTATCAGGTGGTATGTTATCAGAAGTATGAGTACATCAACTTTAAGCTGATGAAGGCAGGAGTGTGATGGAGAAGCAGCTTTAAGCTGATGAAGGCATCAGTGAGGGTCTAACATCAAAGTGTTATCAGATGCAGGAAGCATTATCAGTCCAGGCTGCGGCAACACCAATTCCACCGTCTTTAGGCTCCATTAGAGTTTCTTTGATCTCATTAAGAATGGACCTCAACTGGGATTGAAAGTCTGGTTATTGTGAGTTGCTGACTATGAACCTGCACAAAAACAAAAAACTTAATAGCCATCATTGGTGGTGGTGCATGAGCTTCTTTGATATCACCAAGTAGGGAGGGGCAGCGGCTTTAGGCACACAACAAAGTGTGAGGTACAACAGCCATGTAAGGGTGAGACACTCAGCACAGTCATGGTCATCAGCGTAGCATCAATCAGTATGTGGCAGAACGCTATGAACAGTGAGGCATTCTTTTTAGTGCGGCTCCTTTGGTAGTGCGGAATTCTTCTCAGTGAGAACACCAAATATTGGTAATAACTTAGAACAACAACAGGTGCAGATTGGAGCAGGAACATTGGCAGTGAGGACATAGGTTGCATCAGGATGTGGGGGATTCTTTGAGTTCAGAGCACCAAGTAGTGAGGCTTTCTCTTCAATGTGTCAGCAGCTCATTTGTGAAAGACTTGTACCTACACAATAATAAAACAAGAAGCTCATTATTTTATATCAGCGACAATGCAGGAGAAAAGGTAGCTTGCGGTGTAGCATTGGTGGTGGTGGTTGAAGCATCTTTAAGTTGGTGAGAGCATTAGTGTGTGGGAGCAGCAACAACAAAGCATTCTTTCAGGTGAGAGCATAAAACAGTGAGGCATTCATTCAAGTGAGAACTGTGGCAGCGAGGGTTTCTTCTCAGCATAGAAACAATCAATAACAACAACATCATCTTCTTTGGCAGGAAGCGCGTGCGAGAACCCAATTTCCAGTTTTCTATTTTCTTCAAGTGAGGGTTGTTTTTCTCCCTTTACTTCAGTGAGGCTTGCTTCTCCTTCACTATGGACCTGCACAACAATCCAATATGAAGCTTATTTATAATAGTTACATCCTCATAATACCCATAGTCAGTATGTCTTTGGCATCACTATCCATAGGGGAGCATCATCAGTGAGGTATTCTTTCTTTACTTCAGTGAGTCTTGCTTCTCCTTTACCATGGACCTGCACAACAATCCAATATGAAACTTATTTATAATAGTTGCCACGGCATGTTAACAGAAGTGTGAGTACAGCAGCTTTAAGCTGATGAGGGCAGGAGTGCGATGGAGAAGCAGCTTCAAGTTGGTGATGGAAATAGCAATCTGGTTTGAGCATTTTATCAAACAGTTTGCGCGTGTGATGCTTGCTATGAAGTGATGAGTTTATCTTGGTCCTCTGATCTAATACAACTCCATCCCTGCAAATTTATCATTCAATCACCAAACCCATACATGTTATAAGATAATTTTCAATTTTCAATTTTCAATCATGAACTGATGAAGTCACCGAGGTATGGTTGGGCTAGCAGCTTCGTTCCCAACTTTGCAAAATTTTCCTTCGAGATTGACTATTGAACTTGGTAAAGTAGCTCTCTGAGTAACTGCTCCAAAATGAGTTGCTCCTGAAGTTGTTGATGCATGAGTAAATCGTGATTAAAACTTGATTTCCCTTAATTCACCAAGCAGCAGCAAAACCCACCTACGAATTTCTTTTATCGTTCCTTCTTTACTCCAATTGAATCATCAACTTGCACCTTATACCGTCTGTGAGAACTCGAAGGAAGATGTAGAAAAACTTCTGTTGGTTTACTTTGGATCTACTTTGTTTGCTCCCCCTTTTTCCCTGTCTCTGAACTTTGGGGATGTTTATTGTCTGCAACTTGCCGGATGTTGACGAAAATACCCTTAGAAGCTCTAAATCAACCAAGTCTACTACTGAACTCATAGGAATTGTTGTTGTATTCGTAGGAGCTGCTGCCGAAACTAATAAGTCTTTATTTTCGGACCTCCAAAGCATAGGCAAACCGAAATTGTTTTAATCATCTCTATTTCTAGCGCCAAACTGTTTGTACCAAAATGTATCCTAGGATCTTAGTACAAAACAACCAATTAATAAGGATTATAAACATATTTATATACACAAATATAAGTGTAAAGACATGAATTTATATACACAAATATAAGTGTAGAGACATGATTTCAAACAAGTAATTTAGCAAATAGATAAGAATTAAAGCTTGAATAACAAAATATCATGATGTAGTATTGATTGTGGTTTCATTACAAAGTATAGTTTCTCATTAGATGGGTTCTCAATCTTTGTGTGTGAGGGAGTAGTATGGAGAGTCCATACCATTCCTCACCTCTCACCCAAAGATCCTCCCCCTCTTTACTCTACAAAGCCTTCTATTTATTAGACAAATATCTTCATGGGTAAATACACTTTTACCCTTATATTAGTTGATAGGTCTTCTTAGTTTTGCTGTGGTGAGTGTCGGCGTAGCTTATTAAGTTGAATTTAGCTTAATATCTAAGCATCCTTGGTAACGTTGTAGTGAATCTTGTTGTAGTCTATTATGTAGCTCCTTGCTTAATCTTGCGCCATGTGTTGGTGGGGACTTCTGGTGGCTTACCCTTCTGAGACTTCTGGTGCCTCACTCTTCTTGGACTTCTGGTGCCTCACTCTTATCTTGTGTCACACTCTTCTGAGACTTCTGGTGCCTCACTCTTCTGAGACTTCTGGTGCCTCACTCTTATCTTGTGTCACACTCCTATCATGGTTAACCAGCCTCCTCTTCTCAGATGCTTACACGTGGGTGGAGGGTACTTTGTACCAACAGAGGTGTAGAAGTAATCTCGATTATAACGAAAGATGGTGATGATTTTGTGGAAGCTATTCACGTGGGATGGCCAGTCCATCCAGGTATGTACAGTGGTGATGGTGAACCCATACTTTTTGTATATCAGAGATATCAGAGTACAGATTGTTATGCCCTCGAGTGCACAGACTTTGTGCAGACTTTTTGGCTATTTCCTTTGGCTGCAAAATCAGTTCCATATCAATTTCCCAGGAAAACCAACAAGATGACACTTTTAGCATATTCCAGGACATATCAACTAGAAACTGGAAGGTACAAGTTCAATGTGTTCATATACCAACACATTTTGTTTTATGACAAGCGTGGATTGGATTGAGAAGCTTGCACCGTGTTTGGTTTTGAACAAGATGGTTAGATCGATAACATCTCTTCAAGATGTATCATATAAAAAAGATGTCCCTAACAGGAATAACGGCTGTGACATAGACATGGTAGGAGAACTTTTAATGTACGATGTTTTTGCGATTGCAGACATAGTTTTTGGAACTGTGTTGTGGATGCACATCGTCCAGCGGGTTACGACACCACTGAGACTAGAACTGGAGTAACAAAGTTTAACGATCAGGAGAGTGGGACACTAACAGCACTTGTAGACAGGATGGTGCAGACGACACAAAATAGATGGGGAGATGTTGATCATTTCTTAGAAGGGTTTGATGATGAAGAGAGATATGCTATTCATAGAAATAGAGAAAGGAGGATGGAAGAACATAACAAAATGTTTCCAGCCCGGAAGCTCTGCCTTGTCTTGGATCCTGATCACACACTTCTTAATCCATCCAAGTTTGTCAATTAAACCCCGTGCATGAAGAGATCTCGAGAAAGAAAAAAGAGCAGGATCGTGAAAAATCACATAGATATTTTTTTCTTTCAATTTTCCCAGATGAGAATGTGGACCAAATTGTGGCCAAGAGTCTGGAATTTCCTTAAAAAGGCTAGCAAGCTTTACGAGCTTCATTTGTACATGGTGGAGAATAAGTTATACGCCTTAGAGATGGCCAAAGTGCTTGATCCTAGTGGAGCTTTATTTGAAGGACAGGTTATTTCAAAGAGAGACGAGGGAGACCCATATGATGGTGTGGAGTACATTGATGTCGACAAAGTAGAGAAGAAGAACTAGCAAACAAATGATGCAAGTGTCGAGGTGGAGAATTCAAAGAAAGAGAAACCTTGGAGCGAAGAAGAGGCTAAACTCATTACTCAATCACCCGAAGTGTTTCAAGTAGTATTCAACACGAAGGAACAGTTAGATACTAGCAACGCCAATGAGTTAGTTCGGGTAGTTTCAAATGCAGTTGTTAGTATGAGTAGTGGGCAATGTATAGAGAGAACAAATACCACTCTAGTGAGTCAAAAATTAAGTGGAAAAAGAAGGAGAGTTTGGCTGATTGCTTGGTGGGCTTCAATGATTAGCTTGGACCAGAGGTCGTTATATGCTGGATCTAAAGGTGATGATCAAGTTGAAGGTTTACTGCAGTATCTTAGTTCGGCAAACTTTGCAATACACAACGGTTTGTCAGAGGTAGATTACCGAAGAGATAAAAAACAAAGTGTTGTAGTAGAGTGTAACAAGAAGGACCGGAGGTACAAAAGTAGACAAAGATTTTCAAGAATTGAGGTTACCACCTGTAAAAGACTTGTGGGATAGACGAGAAGAAGCTCTTAAAAAGAAAGGCATAGTAGACACAAAAGTGACATCTACAAAGTAAAGAGAACGCTACATGTTTCGTGGAAGACGAACAAGACAGTTTCTCGCCAAAACAGAATGGTTCAAGTTGTGGCTGAATTTTTCATCTTCAATTTTGAGCTTGCACAAGAGTACAAGATTTCTAATATGGGGGAGCCATGATACATAAGTATCGTAGAAGGCTGCTAGACAAGTCTGCCAGACACGACTGCCAGACAGCCCAACGGGGTTAAATATCCTTATCATCAGTTTAATAAAGAAGAAGCTTTAAGTATTTTTTTAATTTTCTTTCATCTTATTAAGATTGTCTAAGTGCCTGATCGATTACGTATCAAGGGGCCACAAAAATGTTTCGCATTAGGCCACGGAAAATGCAGGACCGACATTGTGGCCATTATTGATCGATGAACGGTTGATTGATTACACATAATATAAACAAGAATAAAAGAGAGGGAGGCATAAATGATGTGGGTTTTAGTTTCTTTGGTTCACTAACTAATTAAAGATAAGATAATACTCCCTCTAAAAAAGGGTGAAAAGCCAAAATCTCTTTGATTAAGAAATTATCTTGAATTCCTAAATATCCATCTACTTTCCTATTTTACTCTTTGTCTCATTTTTACCCAATCTACTGTGTATAACAAATAACGGTTTTATGCGGTTAACCATTTTGGAGTTACAATTCCACCTATGTAACGGGACTAAAAAAATTTAAAACTCCAACTTTTTTAGAGGGACATAGGAAATAGTAATTAAGTAACTAACCGTACTTCAAAATCAGCTTATAACAAAAGGAGGAATGTACACCCGGGGTAAAGAGGAGTGGAGGAATGTACACCCAAACTAAAGAGGAGTGTACAAAGCCGCACTCTACTAGTACCAAGGGAGTCTTTTTTGAAGGAAAAGACTGCATATATTAACAGAGAAGCATTACATTGTTGAGTACAATAGTTGGTATGATGTATCCAAAAACAAAGCAAACTACATCAATACCCACCAACAGAAAGGATCTAATGCTCCTAGTAGTTACTAGTGTCAAAGAGAAAGTCATGCATGAATGACCAGATCGAATCAACGAAGAAGAGAGCCGGATGACCACAAAACCACACCACTGTAATGTTGCCATGCACACAAGGATGACGGCAACCAGCCATTTAAAAAAATGACCAGACAGAATGCTTGATACACAGACTAAAAGACGTTTGTAGTTTCCTTTCAGGCTAAAAGGAATAACCCCATCTCGATGAAACCAATTTCCTTCCTCATCCAGCCAGAACTTCAACAGATGATTGTCACTAGTCCATGGGAGACTTTGAGAAACTGTGATGTCAGATAGGACACATCAACAGATGCAGATGAAACAACCATACCTAAACAGAACTAAAGAGACCCTAACAACACACATTAAACTAGAGACATAAAGTAGAACATCCTGATAAAACACACTGCATAAGCCTATTAAACAACCTAAGTCTAGATACCCAGTTATCCGAAATTCTGGAGAGTCGTCTTGTATGTTGTAGTATTCTTATCAGCCACTCGTGAAAAATGTTGGTTAATATAAGAGCAGCTGTTGGAGGGTATTGGTAAAAAGCGGCCCATGTTGATAAGGCCCTGTAGACATAAATAGCCAAATCTCCGTAACCGAAATGATGTCTTCTCAGCAGATTGAAATAGGTAACTTGTGTGAAAAATTTGACAGGTGTTAAGAAAAAAGGAAATTGGCTGAGTATGCGTGTCCAAAAATTCTCCGATGAGAGTGGTCCACCATGGATAACGAGTCAACCACTGATAGAATCGGTGGTGAGAACCAAATCCCACAATAGCACCAAGAGTTACAGCCAGAACTGATCGGTGATGAACAGGACAACCATGTGACATCAGCCAAGTTAGGGTTAAAATATAGATTCTCAAAAAAACACACCTTGTCAAAATGGCAGGAAGAATTGTGAAGGACCCGATAAGGTTAATGGTGTAAACTTTGATGGATCCATCAGTAACCTGCAAGTAGACTAACAAAAAAGACAGAAGGGGGAGGGAGTCTCCAAGCTGAATAATGGTAGCCAAGCACGAAAAGATAACCAAGGAATCGGAGTTGAGGAACGACGAAACAGCCTTGGGAGGCAGATACAGTGAACACAGAGAGTAACCAAAATCTCCAAATCTGACCATCTCCCACATGTGCAATCCTAATTGAGTAGTCTTGAAAGCTTCTGGGTAAGACATAAACCAACGGGCCCCAACTATTCGAGGGAAAGGCCTACCCTTCTTAATGGCTACAACTCTAGTCTTTTGCACCGGTGGACATGTCGAGTTACCCTCGGAGTAGATCGGAAAAGGAATCCACCTAAAAGACTGAGAAGAGTTGTCGTCAATTACCAGAAACAAATCCACAAAGACCAATGAGATATAAAGACTCTGAATTGCATCACCACGTCCAACAGATTGAACCAAATTCCCCCGCCGAGGAAAAAAGTTGGTAAACCCTTTGTCACCATACACGGGACGATAACGGTAACGGAAGCATTGACGGCGACGTTGACGGTGAATTTGACGGCGACGTTGACGGTGAAGTTGACGATAACGTTGACGGTGACGGCAATGGTGACGGAAACGGCAACGGCGACGGAAACAGTGACGGAGACGATGCCGGAGACGGAGAAGATATCGACTGAAAATTCTGAAGATTGGTTTTGAACCTCCGAATCGAGTAGAAACACTGAAAGGGTATTTGGGAGGGTGATAAATAACAGCAGGAGGCCAAAACAACCTCAATCGAAGAACCGTTAGCTCCCATCGAAAACCTCTGTTAAACCCATGAAAACCAAAACAAAAAACAGTAATACCTAAAACATTTATCGTAAAACAGACCAGGACATCTAAAGCAACAAAAGGGGAAAAAGATCTGGGAAGGAAGGGGACTGCCGGTAGCTGGGTTTTTGGGAACGAAAAAATCGCCGACAGAGGAGAGAGAACGATGTCGAAAATACAACAGGTATAGAGGAGAGCAGAGAGGGATAAACACAAAGAGAACCAGAAGGTTACATTTTTTATTAACTTCGGCATAAAACCGATACATTTACAAATGATGGACTCGGACTCCTTATATAGCAAAAAAGAAGACAGTTTCGTAGGCATTCCCACTTCACACACGACTTCAACAACTCTTAAACTCTAGCTAACAAACCACAAAGTAAAGGACTCCTACATATCTGCAACTGACTAACACAACCATGCTACCACTAATACAACTTACTTGGACTGGTTATACCACCGTACATGCAGCTATTAGTCTGACTACCAGAACACCACTTAAAACAGTAAAACCATCCCAAAATATTAGGACCTAAACTAACAAATTAGAAGCACACACATAACCAAATATGCACTATTTTTAACAAACGAGAGCGTGTTTACTAAAGACAGTACCAAGGGAGTCACATATCACTTCAACATGATCCTATTTTATCATCTATATTTTTTATTTTATTTTATTTTATTTTTCCCAGTATTATCTCCCACTCCTGCCCAAGGACGGACCGAGGAGGTGCTAGTGGGTGTTGTAGGCCCCACTAGAATTTGAGTTATAGTAACAATAATGATGGTTTTCTTGTAGTAATCCTGTGTTGTGGGTGCAATTTCCATGGCACAAGTGAAACTTCCAATGTTTAATGGTTCCAATTTTATCAGCCTGGCTGATTTGGGGGCGAGCCCATATTTCATGGGGGCGAATCCAAAATAGGGTCACAATGAAGTAATCTCAAAAACCCCTTATACACCATAATTAGGATTAGAGATTGTAATTGGGATTAGTAAATAAATTATTGATTATCAAAAATATTAGATTGTTAATTAGAAAATCATCCTAGGACTAGATAGTTAGCCATTATCACCACCACCTCCATTATAACCACCACCATCTCCATTTCCACCACCACCGCCGCCTCCAATTCCACCCCCCACCACCGCCACCATTTGTCGATGTGTTTTCGAAAATGTTCAAACATGATCCTCAAAGATCAAAACAGTTATGGGAAGACTCACTTCAATGTTAAATTTGTCGAAAATCAACTCAACCCAATTGCTTCGTCCCAGAATCGTCAAAGAAATGACATAATATTGTGACGATTCTACAAAACTCGTCAAGGTTTTATGATGGTCTATGACGACCCAGCGGGTAGATATGAACAATCGTCAAGGTTTTTGAATTTGCATGACGATTTAAGAAGTAGATCTAAAATGCCCGAAAATACTGCTTGCTAAATCGTCACACTATGTAATAACACCTTGACGACTTACCTTTGAGAAGAATCACCCCTCTGCCAAGAAAACAAGTTAAATCGTCATACTATGTTATCAGATCTTGACGACTTAGATTTGACAAAAAACAGTTATGCTCAAATCGTCGTGATTTGCATCATAACCATGACGAGTTTAGGTGTATTAACAGCTGTTTGGAAACAGGTTGTCGGAATCGTCGTGGTTTGATCATAAACCATGACGAATTTCTGATTTTTTCTTTGAGTTTCCAAACATTTTAGACATGTAAACTAACACAAATGAATCAAACAAAGTACGATTTACCATTGTCAGCAACAAACCGTTAAAAACAAAAAAAAACCATTGTCAACCTAGGAAACGAAAAATGTATCAAACACACCAAACCGACATAATATTCTTTCACCTACTAAAACCAAAGTGCGAAACGAAAAAACTAAACCATATCATTGTTGCCCCCATCGGCTTCACCTTCACCACGACCACGACCACGACCCCGACCACGACCACGACCACGGCCACGACCACGACCTCGTCTAGAAGTTTCTCCTGTCTCTTGAGTCTCTTGAGTGTCACTGGTTTCAATATGACGACTCTTCGTGTTGCGTCGTAATTCCTCAAACATGTGCTCCGCCTCAGGCATATTGATGTGCCTAATGTGTTGATTATGTTGGTTCAGTTCAACTTCGGTCAACCCCTTTCCTTTATCCGATCTCAAACACAATCAGTTGAGGACATCTTTCAACCGCTCCTTCTATTATCATAAAAAAAAACATGAGTTAGATGTTTGAGTAATCTAAGTGTGAATCTTAGACAACTCAATTACAAAATGTATACTTACGCATAACTTGTACAACGAAGAATCATCATGGACGGTATTACGCCCACGTCCACCACGGCCACGAGGGACTCTGACTTCCCCTTCCCCACGTATCACTTTGGCATGCGTGAATGCAAGGTACCAATGCATGTATTCTTTTGTGCTCTCATGTCCAAGCACCACCGGATCCCATAAAAGATATCCGTCTATCAAATTATCCATCCATGCATTCCAATGTTTGTAAGAGGGCTCTGGTTTGTAATTTACGACGATACGTCCAATGTCAGCACCTGATTTATCACGATCCACTTTGAATGCCCCATCACCTTTTTTGTCAAGTGGACGATCTTGAATATACCCGACTTGCCTCATTATTCGGCTCGGGTCGTACATTGTATGCCCAAGGGGGTGCCACAAAGGACCATTGTACATACAAATTGGATCTCTTGGTGCCATTTTTCCCTCCTTCCTATGGTCCATGTAGGGGTCAAAAACTACCTCATGTGCCTCCATGCTGTCTAATCTTTGGCTAACGAAAAGGTACCAATTCTTCTTTCCCTTCAGCTGATCCCCCGTGAACATGTACCTCTGGCCTCTTGGTTGATGTGGTTGCCATTGCCCTTTCTTTGCCAGATCAATCCACTTATCATTTGCTGCCATTAGTTTCGGAAAGTGTTCATAAATCCACACCTGTGAAGAGCATCAACTACACATAAACAACATGCCATATATATGTACGAACTTAAACCACCAAAAAACCATATATTACCTGCAGCAGAGACGTGTTGCAATTGAATTAAGCAGTTTTATGCCGGGATACCTTTCTCAGCGCCGTGTTCACGTGTGACACTATGGCTGTTCCCCACGAGTACTGGTTCACCTCATCCAAGGGATGTAGTAGCTGGAGGTAGTTGGCGTTCACCCTGTTACCGGCAGACGAAGGGAATACACAAATAGCGAGGACATATAAGAGATAAGCCGCAGCAGCAGCCCTTACTTCATGATCTTCCAGTCCAGCATCCTCTTCTTTTTTCTTGGTCCCAGAATACTCCGCTCTCAACCTTACCAGATTGAACTCCCTCTTCGGTTTGTCATACTTGTCAAGCATAAACCATGAGTTCGCCTCGTCCTCACCCCACCCAAACAACTCTTCGCACAATTCACGAAGTCTCTTAAAAGTGAGTTGCTTTTCGTAGCATTCACTGGTTGACTTGCCATCAATTTTGACCTGGAAAGTATGATGAGCATCTTCAGGAGTGAGCCCCATCTCCCCGAACCCAAAGTGCATGGTGTCGGAATCCGCATAATACCTCTCACAGAATGCAGATACTGTCTCGCTGTCATAGTTGATAACAGAGTTATCCACGATTGGCCTCAGACCGGAGTTGTCAACAATCTCTATGAACCTTTCGCATTCACCTTCAAGCGGCCAGTTGGACATATTGCGGTACGCCGTTTGGTGCCTCAATATTCTAGTGGCATTCGAATGAACCTACGAGATAAAAATTTATTAATAACAATCAAATTAGCTAAACGTATCTTAAATTATAAGCAAGGGACGGGTATATTACCATGGTAGCGTAGACTGTTTGAGCCCAAGAGGTTTTGTATCCGAAAAGAACCTCTCCACCATCAGCTGGTACCCCGTAAGGTCCGTGTTCTTTTGGTAGCATCAGAATCTCATCGGGAATGTGTGGTTCCTTCACTTTAGCTTTCTTTTTGCATTTGGGTTGGTCTTCACCTTGGGGTTGGTCTTCACCTTGGACCTCATCATCATCATCATTAAGAATATCCTCATCATCATTAGGACTATCCTCATCATCCTCATCACCTTGGGGTACGTCATTAGGTTGTACCCCATCAACTCCGTATTCGTCAAATTGCACCTGGAGCACGTCGAGAGGAATATCATCTTCATCCCTTGGAACATTAGCATCATCATCGACCTCCATAGGAGTAGGAACTGCATCAGGGTTTGGCTCATGGATTATCACGGGTCGCTGTCTGGTAGAACGAAGACTTGGTTTGGAACCCGTGGGTGGCATTGGTCTTTTTCCACTTTTGATTTTCTCCAACCTTAATACATACACAGAACAAATCAATTAACAAGCAAAATGACACAGTAAATCGTCATGGAAACAAAAGAATATATGACGATTCTCATCAGAACAATCTAAATCGTCAAGGAATTTTACAAATGCACGACGAGTTTATTATGCCAAACTGAACAGAAACAAAATCGTCAAGGTAAAGCATTACGATTTACTCATAAAACTGAACAGAAACAAAATTTTCTATGTCCAAACTCGTCATGCTTTGTGACACTATTGAGACGATTTCAAGAAACTCGTCAAGTTAATGTATAGTTACATGACGATTCAAGGCATGCAAAAATAGGAAATTTAATCTGATAGTGACTAACTCGTCAAGGAATTATGCAAAACCTCGACGATTGTTCTTAAATTTTTTTCTGTGGGACAATATTCAGACGATTTAGGGCAACTCGTCAAGGAAATGTATTATTGTATGACGATTCTGTGCATGCAAAACTAGGAAACTATATCTGAAACTATGTAAATCGTCAAGCTTTTGTTCAACAGCAAGACGATTGTTCTTGATTTTTTTCTGAAACTGTAAAATCGTCATGCTATTCTACCATAGCTTGACGAGTTTTCATGCTGTAAATTCAATTGACGGTTTCTAACCTATCAAATCGATTCAAACTACATCTAAAACAATTGAAAAAGGGATTGTATGAACTTACCTCTGAATTTCCGCCAAAGATTCTTCCCCCGGTTGTTCTTCCTCTTCGTCACGGTTGTTATTTGATTTTTTCTTTTCTTTCCTTCTCTTGTAGGTAATTGTTGAATCATCTCCTTCTCCGTCTGTCGCCATTAATTCAATTCGCACTCGAGACTAGTAAGTCAGGATTTTGAGAAAATATGAAGAGGTCTAATTCGATTTTTGGGTTTCGGTTTTTTTTTTTTGGTTTTTTGAGAAGTTATGTGGGAAGTTAATGGAGGAGTAGGGGAGTGGGAGTGATTTTTTGTAACTGAAAATTGAGAGGGAGAATTAGTGGGTAGATAATTAGTGGTAATTATGATTTGTAACTGATTAGGATAAATTAGTTGTAATTAGCCACCCCTTATAAACTGGGGTGGGATATTTGAAGTAGTGCTCGCCCCCATGAAATATGGGCTCGCCCCCAAATCAGCCAGGTTTATCAGATGGGTCAATCCAAAGTCCAAAATATTCATTTTTCTATT
>JAJJMA010123632.1:0-15387 GCA_023529015.1 Papaver nudicaule
GTGCAGTTGGGTCAGGTTTTGTTATTCCACTGCTTCTTTCTCAGTCTTAATCAATGGCTCATCTTTTGGTTTTTCCAATAGTAGCAGGGGTGTAAGACAAGGTGATCCCATTTCACCTCTTCTTTTCAATATAACAACGGAGGGATTCTCAAGATATCTTGATAAAACAGCAAACCTGGGACTTTTCAGTGGTTTCTCTGGTACTCAGAATGGCATAATCATCAATCATTTGCATTATGCAGATGATACTATTTTTTTCCTAGATCACAAGAAAGAAGAGCTACTTAACTTATTCTCTGTTCTCAAGTGCTTTGAATATATTGCAGGGTTGAAAGTAAATAACAGCAAAACAAGATTGATCCCTGTTGGAAATGTACCTGAAATAGATATATGGGCAAGGGAGTTTGGTTGTGCTACAAACTCAATTCCTTTCATTTATTTGGGAATGCCCCTAGGAGCTAAAGCTAATTCTAAGGCCATCTGGGAACCTATTATGAAGAAATTTGATGCTAAACTCTCTTTATGGAATCAAATCTCTCTCACAAAGGGAGGTAAGCTAGTGTATATCAAGCATATTCTTTCTGCCTTGCCTCTTTACTACTTTTCTCTCTTCAAAGCACCAGTTTCTGTGATTGATACACTTGAGAAAAGGATGAGAAAATTTCTATGGGAAAACAAAAAGAAATCTCAAAGCTCACATCTAGTTAACTGGCCAACTGTATGTGCTTGTAAGGAGAGAGGAGGGCTGGGTGTTTTGGATCTTACTCTCATGAATAATGCTCTCTTAGCCAAATGGTGTTGAAGATTTGGTGTGGAAAAAACTCACCTGTGGTATAAGGTGATTTCAGATAAATATGGAACTGACTTTTCTGCTTGGTTCCCTGACAATGTTTCCTTCTCTTCTCTCACTATTCATAATGGTCAGGGTATATCTTTTTGGCATGATAAGTGGACTAGGGAGAAACCTCTGTCAGAAGCATTTCCACTGGTTTACAAAATTGCAGTACAAAAAGATTTGTCTTTGAAGAGTCATATTACTGCTGATAATAACTGGAACCTTGTCTTGAAGAGAAGGCTTTATAATTCTGAAGCAGACCAATTAGCTTTATTATTGCAGCAAATTGGGAACATTCCTCCTTGTCTGGACAACCATTGTGATACAAGAAGATGGTCTCTTTCTGAAGATGGGATTTTTTCTGTCAGATCTTTATATGCAAAACTTAATGAAGCTGCAGGTAAACCAAATTTTCCACACAATTTCATATGGAACAGGTACATCCCTCCAAATATCAACTTCCTCATGTGGTGTGCAGTACATGGAAAGCTAAACACAGCTGACATGCTAGCTCGAAAAAGTATTCACTGTAACATCTTCTGTAGCCTGTGTGGGGATGCACAAGAAACAGTCAAACACCTATTTCTCCACTGCAAAGTTGCCGACAAAGTTTGGCGTATGCTTCTCCCCTCAAATTGGTTATGGTCCTTTCCTAATTCAATTTATGATCTAGCTCACTGTTGGACTGCAAGTAATTTGTCAGAAAAAGGAAAAGTCATTTGGTCATTGCTACCTGCAGCTATAATTTGGACGTTATGGTGTGGAAGAAATGCAAGGAACTTTGAAGCTAAACATTGCTATAAGACTGATGAGGATTTAGGTTCTGGTGCCAAAGCTCTAGTTTTAGCTTGGGCGAATGCGCACGGCAAAAGAGTACACTTGAACTTTTCAAGTACGGTCTTCAATTGGGAAACTCTGTTTGATTGATTTCATTTTTGATTTCTGCTTCTTTTTGCTACTACTTGTAGCTCTGTCTTGGTTTGTAAATTCTCCTTTATCTAATAAAATCTCTTTTCCAATAAAAAAAAAAAGATCTTAATTTGGCCTTGTCTTTAATCTCTTATTCATTTTAAAATTCTCAGATTTGATTTATCGGTTTGTATACCTGGTATGCATGTAACTTAAGCTTAAATCGGTAATGGTAACATGAACTGGGAACACAAATCAACTTTGGTGGTGTTGTTGACTCATTTCTTTGTAATCCAAAATACAATTGCAATAAGAATGGACTATCACTGGATTGTAAGGGTGTTTACAGTTTGACTATCATTGGATTGTAATTATCTTTATATTCCAATTAATTAACCAAGTGGTCATATTTGGATCCATCTTCATCAAATAAACTAGTTCCAATAACATTACAAATGGTTCTGAGCCATATTTTTCAGCATTATAATTTCCCTGTTTAATATCTTTACTCTAAAGTCGTGTTTTCCTCTAGCCGGCCGTTTGAACCATGGACTTATCACTTATGCATCTCATTCAAAGTCATACCCTCACTTGCTGTGCCGGATCAGAAAACGTTTAAATGCAAGTCAAAGGCTCAATTTAATTTCGGTAAGGCCGTTTAAAATCCTCTATCTGTATCAAATATACAATTAAGATGTCAACAACAGGTGCATAATGTGCAACAAATTAGCTTGAGTTCACGGTCACTAAACTGAATCGAATAGCTTATGAGTTTATATTGGGTCTCAGCGCTTCTCAACTGTACTTGTTGCGGGTAATTGGAATTTCTCTTCCTTTACCAACCCACCCACATGGCAGCAAGAATGGTTCCATTGATAATTAAAGCTCTATTTTACTTAAGGGCATAAGGGTTAGAGGGCGATTTCGCTAACTTTGGTGACTTGGTCAAGCTTCTTTGTGATCGCTATTTGTGAGGAGCACAATGGACTCTGCTTGTTCTGAATGAACCGTGTTTTTTTGGCCTCCCAAAAAAAATTTTGGCCTCCTACTACGTGACAAAAAGGGGCCAAACTACTAAAGTACCCTTAACCCTATAATTACTAATATGCCATTCATCCTAATAAAAACCCACTAACCTAACCTAACCCTTTACCTACTTAGCCGCATCTTCTTTCTTCGTCTTCTTTCTTCTTCTGCTTCTCTTCCTCTCTCTGTTATACCACCACCACCACAAACTCATAAATCTTCACCAACACCACCACCATCATCAAAGGTTTCTGGGGGTTTTATCAGTTTTTTGTTATAAATCAAGTTGGGGACATATCAACAGGAAGAACTTGAGGGTTTTGTTAAATAAATCTACAGGTATCAGAAGCTACATGGGGAGATTTGTTCTACTTGAAACTGGTTATAAGGCTTTTTATTCAAAAATTGAAATCTAATTTTACTGCTTTTGAATCTAATTTGATCTAGGGTTTTGATTCAATTGGGTAGAATTGAAGTTAGGGTTTTTCTATTTGAAACGCAAGTGGGTTTTTTAATTTCTGAAAAAAATCCTTTTTTGATTTTTATTTTGGATCTGAAATGAGTTTTTTATTTGATTTCTGAAATGGGATTTTTATTTGATGTTGGGGATGTTGGTGGTGGGTAGCTGGTCATGGTGGTGTGGTGATTGTAGTAAGGTTGTGGTGGTGGTGGTATTGGTGTTGGTGTTGTGGTGTTGCTGTTTGGTTGATGGTCGGTAACTGGTCATGGTGGTGTGCTTGTGGATGTTGTTGTTGCTGCTGTTGTTGTTGTTGTTGTTGTTGAGTTCAGTAGAATTGTTCCAACTACTATCTTGAGCCTTAAACAAGGCAGGTTTGTTGAATTGGATGTGGTTGCAATAGTCTGTTTTGTGTGCTTGTTGTTGTATGTTTACACTAAAACTTTTGTGTGGTCATGGAAGGTGAAGAATCATCATGGGGCTCGTTTGCCGTTATCGGACAAAGTTGAAAGTAACGGCCAGTTGTTTCACATCTGCAAAATTCTACATTCCGCACAAGAAGAATAAAGTCCCCTGCTATTCTGTTTGTTTAAGCATCTTTAGTGGAACCTAAAATCTAGGAGGCTTCCTTGTTTAATTAGTATGTGTCTCATTTGTTTCTAGCCTTAGGTTGCTGGTTATATTACTTAACAGTGTAATACATTTGGTGTGCCATTAATTTCTACTCAACTGTTTAAGGTCATCAACTATAGGACTGCAGTTTTGGTGCTTGAAATTACTGTTTAAGGTCACAGCGTAATACATTTGTTGTTGCATGAAATTACTTCATGTGCAGAGTTTCATTTGGTGCTGTAGTAGTGCAGTGTTAGTATGTGTGTGATTGTGTTAGTAATAAATGATTTTGTTTGAATGAAAGTAGTGTGATTGTGCTGCAGTATGCAGTGTTAGTATGTGTATGAATGTTCCAGTTTCGGCTTGCTATTTTAACCACACGAATGAGCCTAAACAGTTTCGGCTCAAATGAAAAAAGAAATGAATGAGCCGAAACAAGTTCAGCTTATATGAAGAAAAAAAAATGAGCCGAAACTGTTTTGGCTTATATATAAGTTTAAGATTATGAGCCGAAACTGTTTCGGCTTATATAGAAGTTTAAGATTATAAGCCAAAAATAACATTATGATAACCCAGAGAGAGTTTCGGCCTAGACAGAATTTTAGATCTTAAGCCGAAACAATTTCGGCTTGGAGAAAATTCAAATTTCTCTAGGCCGAAACTAGCAACATAGCTGCCATTTTCAAATAATATTTTCGGCTCAGAGAAACATATTATCGTGTAGGCCGAAAATGCTTCTGTGTAGCTCAAGATTTTTCCCCTTCTTCTCCCCCAAAACCCATGAAATTTCTCACCCAAAAACAAAGAAATCTATAAGCCAAAATCATTAGTGCTAATTATTATCATTAGTGTTAATCATAAAATTTAGTGTTAATCAGTCCAAGGGTAGATTAGCATTTTTAAAAAAATTAATGACCATTTTGTCTCCGTTTTGTTACGTAGTAGGAGGACAAATTTTTTTTTGGGAGGCCAAAAAAACACGGTTCTTCTGAATGATGACAGTATTATGAATCTGCTCAACCAGCTGGAAACTGTGGTGGAGTTCAAGTGCAATGTGGAGGATATAATTATTTGGACTGCTAGCAAGTATGGGAGTTTTCCTTAGAGGGTACTTATTTGGTTTGAGCCATAATTTCCATTTTTTTCTGCAAGAAAAACATGCTCAAGAAAGCTGAGTGAGCCATGTATCAAATTTGACTACCACATACCTTCTATAATTCGGTCAGTCCGTTAAGAACCCTTCACGTGTATATTACACAGAATCTCAACCGTCTATCAATACCCTACATGATTATATAAAGGGAGGCTTTTTTAGGTCTTAGAAACCCTACAATCTACATTCAGATCTTCTTGCAAGTGTTGCAAAAGTAGTCAACCACGGGCGGCGAGTACAGGGAACCCTAAATTAATCAACCAAGCTGAGCTATCTGTTATAATGTATGATCATCAAAACAGAACCATCGCCAATATTTTAACACCCTCAGCATCAATTTATCCTCGCAAAATGATATTTCCTCTCGATAGCTTCACCTAATTGACAAATCAGGTATATTTATGTTTGCAATTAGACATCAGTTCTTGTAATTAGCTTACGTTATTGTTATGTCTTGTTATTGAATGGGTGTGTCTCATTTTGATTTCAGAGTCTTGGTCTATTGTTCGGTGTGGTGGATTGGATACTTAATCAGTTTCTCAACCACTATCAGTGTTTTGGGTTTGATTTCTTACTTTTACCTTTTCATTTTAGATCTTGGTGTACATATTAATCATGTTTGGTGAGGTTATTTCTTTGTTAAAAAAATTCTCAGTTCTCTTCTCATTTAATGTTTTCTGTTCTGATTTTCATTTTGATTTTAGGATGCACCTCGGCGGTTAAGTTATTCCCATTTAATCTTGAAGAATGTTAGAGAAGAATCTATTGAGCCATCCACTCGGAAGATTGCACAAGTTCAATGTCAACAAAATGTCATTCAATATGACAAATCTCTGGTCACTAGTATCACAATTGAAAAGTTATGGTTTACAGAAAGTTTATTAGGATTTATCCAATTAACATTATGTTTACGAACTTAATGAAAAAATGAAATTACCAAATTGCGGTTGTTGTCTTTTAATCCCAATGAATCTAACAAGTGATATTGATGTAACTCTTGAACGGAATTCTTGTTCAGTGTAAACATGAACAGTAATGATAGGAATTCATGGAGAAAAGGTTATGGGACACTGATGGATTGCCCTTCCGAAATGTCTCTTCTCGGTTATCTCATTGTTACTGTGTACAGGGTGTAAAAGCATTTCCGGCAAAATATCTGCTGGTTGATCCACCAATTCCCAAGCTGCAATGACTTATATAGTTACGGTAGTAATTAACTGAGGTTAATGCCAACCTAAGAAACTTGGTTGAAATTTGGTCATAACTCATAGGCTCAATGTCCATGTATAGTACTTGGTGCACATGCATGTCTTAGAGTTCTCAAAGTAACTCTCCTCAGGAAAAATATGAGTGGAGCCAAGTATTGGTCAGCATTTCAAACTTGACTACCAAATGCATGCTCTTATGATTCAGTCAGCTGACTCAGCCCGTTCAACTCCCTCCACGTTTGACAAAAGCACAATCTCAACCGTCTATCAACACACTACGCGATTATATAATGATTTTTAGGGCTTAGAAACCCTATACAATCTACATTCACTTCTTCTTGCATCGGCGGAGAACAGAGAACCCTAAATCAATCAAAACAGCAGATCAATTTATCTGTTGATCATGATATCACACGCACCATTAGAAGCGACAACCGCATAAAAATATCTTCTCTCATAATATTCACTTGTCCTGTTCATTTTCCTCATTAATTGGGGGGCGAGCTGATTTTCAATGGGGGCGAGTCAGACTCAGCCATGAGTCAGAAATGAGTTCGGGTATCCCATTCAGTTATAGGGGGGTGTCTACCCTAAATCTAATAACCCACCCTAAATCTCTAACTTCCATTTCTCTACCTTCACCTTTCTTCTTCTTCTTCTTCTTCTTCTTCTTCTGCTTCTCCTTCATCGACCACTAGTACAAAAATGGGCTTAGGTGACAGTTTTAAACTGTCACCAAAATTAATGTATGACAGTTTTTAAAAATCTTATGGCCTGTCACATAAGCCCCTGTCACCAAAGATCTTATAAAAACTGTCATCGAATCATGCCTATAAGGTAACAGTTTCTTTCATGAAACTGTCATTGTTGAAAACACAAGGTATAATTGTTTGCTCTAAAGTGACACTTTTGTTCACAAAACTGTCATTGTTGACAAATTACACGACATTTCTTAAGCAAAACTGTCATTGTTGACAAATTACACGACATTTCTTAAGCAAAACTGTCACCGAAAACTTGTTATGTGACAGATTATTTGTGAAAACCGTCATCATAAACCCTTCAACGTTTCCAATAACAATGATTGGTGCTATGCTGATACTATGCTCATAACTTCTGTAGATGATAAATATCAAAATAACAATGAAGGAAATTTAATTGACAGAGCTCAATTGAGTTACTTCATTTAATAAGTATAGTAGTACATAACTACAATTCCAAACCCAGACAAGTTAAATACAAGTTGATGCATGGCAAAATTCAATAGATCTTAGATCTTCACATAAAAGTAAGTATTACTGACTTTCACCAAGTTGATGAAGTTGACCTTCTCCTTGAGCTTTCTTGATCCTTTACTTAGTCTATCAAGCTCCTTCTCTTCAGCAACAGACTTTGGCTTATCTGATCTATCTAGCTCTTCCATTTTCGGTTGTGACGCGGCCTTTAATGAATCAAGTTGTTTCTCTATACCATGTTTCTTTAAACTGCTGTCAGCTCACCTGTTTGAACCAGACATACTACACTCAAACCAATAAAGCTTGGTGCATCCATAGTGTAAACGAATTATTGAATATCATAAGATAAAGGCATTTAATGCACATGTGTGCATTCACTAGGCACTCTCGACCTGACTCCCTAATTATTGCTTGACACAAGGAGGCTTGTGTATTTAATCATTCACAAACATTACTGGAACTACTAGAAGAATATATGAACACAGATGGGGCAACAATTACCAGTATCAACATGACCATTCCTCAGTAGTTCAGTACATGCTTCTGCAGTTTCATATGTTTCCACCACAATATAGTCGAACCCGGCACAAGCTGTGTTGATGAAGCAAATATTATGCTGCAAAACCCACAAACAGTTAAAGGAACAACACAAGGAAAAAACAATGTATACACTGAAAAAGAAATCTAAAAGGCAAAAAAAAATTAAACCATATATCAGTAACATTCATATGGAAGTTCCTGCTTCCTACTAATCCCATTCTCACAAGTACTAATCCCATTCTCACAAGAACTTTCATGCTTTAATGAAATTGTACCAATGGCATATATATTCAAATCAAATGCAGTACTAATGCAATGAAAAAAGCAATCTCATCATCAATAGCACCAAGGTCTCCCACACGACCATAGATCCCTTGTATTTGATTAGACTCTTTAGGTCGCAGTATAGCTTTTAAGACAGATCCCTGACTCCGTTCTTAATATGCAAACCAGATTGTAGCTCTGTGACCTTTTGGGTTGCCGCTTGTTCAAGAAGAATGAATGATCCCCTGCTCTTTTACACATTCCCGTGCGGGATGACACAATAGATAATTAAAATAAACAAGCACACACTACACCACAGTTATAGCACACGATAAGTACATGTAAAAAAAAAAAAAGGTTATCTAAACATACTTGTTCTACTTTGCGAGATTCCACTGCTTCACGTTTTAGTTTCCTCATATCAGTTTGAATCTTCTCCGTACCTGCAGTTTTTCTTTAACTTCTTACACTATGTCAGTCATCTTTTGTTCAGCCTCTACAAAGCAATCCAGCCTGCCTCATGCAAACTTCCCAGTAAACATATTCTATAAAATCTGTTAAAGCAATTTGCACAAGTTAATCTCATTTGATTGTTGTTAAACCGACTGGTTTTAAAATGAATCGGGAATAAAAAAAGGCTTACTAAAGGTGGCATGCCCATGCCTAAACCCTTTATAAAGCTAAATACTACTGGAGTGCAATCATACCCTGCAAGAAAACAAAATAATCTACAAGAAGATGTTACTTATGAAACCATTTCGACAACACTTTGATCTTATAAATTATTATGAGATACAATTCACAGAACTCTCCCCTTCTCTCTTCAGCTTTTACTATGAAGGCGCCTTGACAGTAGATTGATGTTGTATACAAGAGTCTGCATGTAAAAATTAAACTTATAATGGAAGTGCAGCAACACATTGGTCATCAAAACCGAAATCAACTCATAGATCAATCCCGGAGCAATCAGATATGCCATATGAAAGCCCTGGGTGAAACAGAAAGTTAGTCAAAAGACATCATGCTAGTTTAATTATTCGATCCATGCAACCATAAACTAAAATCAAATACGACACATACTACCTTTCTAAATAATAAGGGACCCCAAAGTAGCCACATGTCGAGACCACATGAACACTAAGTTTCCATGTCATCTTAAGCCACGTCATGTCATCCTAATCTCACTGGCAATTCCAACCGTCACTACCATAGTACCTATGAAGAAGTTCCCACCGCTTGAGATTCATTTAGATACCACAAAATTTAAAGATACCTTCATATTTGAGACGCATTCCGGTCAAAAGAAGTTCCCACCGCTTCAGATTCATTTAGATGCCACAAAAGTTAAAGATACCTTCATATTTGAGACGCATTGAGGTCAAAATAAACCAACGAAAAGATGTAAGTTTTAGCACAAAAAGAATCAAAACCGATTTAACAGTGAAGCATTTCATTTGCTCTCTAAAATCTCAACATATGACCAATAGTAATACTAATCTTTTAAGATCGTAGAACAAGAAACCAAAGAGATACTAAACAAAACCATAAAGAGTGTAAAACATAACTGAGGGACTCGTACTACTAACACCCGGATATAGGATGTGATGACTCAACAATGAACCTGCAATGAAAATGTATCTCCAGTCAACTCCACATTTGGGTAGGATAAGGTCATCAAAGAGGAAGCATAATTGCACCAACAAAACAAACAAAGACGGATTTTTTTTTGAAAAGTATAGCTTTCCTTTCTGAATACATCCTTTCCGTGGATATCCCACTCACACATTCTGGTTGGTTGGATAAGGTCATCAAAGGGGAAGCACAACTGCACCAATTAAAACAACAAAGTTGGAGAGGAATTTAAAAAGTATAACTTTTCTTTCTGGGAATCTGAATACATCCTTGACATGGATATTCACTCACACATTCTGGTTGAGCTATTCAGTATGCAACTAACCATAAGAGAAGTGAGACCATCAAAAGAATTATTGGTTGAACAACCCAGAAATTGAATCTTGCAACAGAGAGCTGCGGTTCAAAAACTAGAATTTAGAGAGCTGCGGTTAACCTCACTGCAACTAAAAGCCACATAAAATCCTGGATTTAGCACATGAAAAACTACGCAACATGAAATAACTAATAATTTCAAGAAAATGTAGATATTAACAAAATTATACTTTAGAAAGCAGCAGTCAATCTTCCCTGCAACTAATCTCAAGAATGAGACATTAGATATGTACAAAGAGTATGAATAAGCAGAATCAGATAGCATTCAGGACTCTAAAGTTTCTAACAAAAGCTGACAAGCGTGAACACAGCAAAACCTAACAATCAGATTGTAAATCAAGATTTCCATAACTGAGAATCCATATCTTTCAAAATAAAACAAAATCAAAACATGGGTTTTCATAATTTAATATCTTTACAGAAATTGAGCATTGGGTTTTCAAAATTGCAGCATAATTATTGATGAACATAGTCGTAATTCAGTACCCGGATTCCACATTTTTGATACAGATAGAAGAAAACCAACTCAGAATCTTAAGAAAGAGAGAAGAATGAGTTCAATATAAACCCTAAAAAACAAATTGAATTTCACACCTAGGTTTTGAACGGTAGTCTCTTAATTCTGATGATAAAATCGATCAATAAACCAGCGGCAAAGCCACCCGCCCAAATAGGTAAAGGAGGAGAATGTTTTGGATTGAAAAATCCTACAATATCAAACAAAATTACTCAACAATGATCTTTCAATCCAGAACTAAGTTCTGGATTGATAGGGCTTCATGCAACAGAGAAACAGATCTAGAAAACAAACCTAAATAGATGAGATCTTCTAGTACAAACATATAATTCTTGAGAGAGATTAGGTTTTTCATATCGAACGGAAAAAGAGACCGATGGGTGATGGTACTGAGAAACTGGGTTTGAGGTTCTCACCAGTAATGGGAACCAAGAGACATGTTTTTTTCTTTATCTAGTCTAAACCCACTAACAACAACACGGACCCACTAAGCAAACCATGGTGCGTTTTTTTTTTTTTTTTTTTTTTTTGGCTAAGGTAGATTAATGGAATAACAGCAGTTTCCAACCAGTTCTGTCACTTTAAATGGTAGTGGTTAAGTGACATTTTTTCTATGGAACAGTTGCAATAGCAAAATAATGGTAACAGTTTTAAAACTGTCATCATACAGTAATGTACAATAACATTTTCTACTGAAAAACTGTCAGTCTATATCCATTTGGTGACAGTTAAAAAATGTGTCATAATTGTTCATATTATAGGTGTCAGTTTTACTAAGAAACTGTTAGCTGTGTCTCATAGCTTATACTTTTGTGACAGTTCATGTGTGGACTGTCATGGTATTAAATATTGAACTGTCACCAAAGCCCATATTTGTACTAGTGGACAGCAAAGACTCACCACAACCACCACCACCACCTTCTCGCTCACTAGCACCACCTCACCAACAGCACCACTCTAACCTAATAACATCCCACTACCACTCCCAAAACCACCATTCTCTTGTTTTCTTCTTGTTCTTCTTTGCGTCTGATCAAAGCCTGAGGAGGATTCAACGAAACCTAATTCCACCCCCAAATCGTCTTCCGGAAGCCACCAACACCACCAGTCCTCTCTCGATTTTATTTTCTTTTTCTTCTTCGTCTAATCAACCCCAACCACCAGAGCCAGAAACCAGATCTGGATTTTCTCGATTATGATTTTTATGATTGATTTTTAGGGTTAACTATGATGTAAATCAATTAGGTTTTGTATGTTAGAACCCTAAAAATCAATTATGGAGAAATTCTAATCAAACCGATTGGACATTTGAGGAGGTTGGATTTCGATGTGGATATGAAAAATGCGAAAGTTTGGAGTTCACAGAGATATCAGTTTCGAATATAGTTGGCAAAGAGTGATTTAGAGGTTAAATCTTAGGAGAAAGGGTGGATTTCGTTCTTCAGTTCTTCGGGCTAGTTTAAACAACATGAGAAATCGTCAGGCTCAGTTAGATAACCATGACGATTGATTCATCCAGAAGCTTAATCACCACCACCAACAATTCTTCTGCTGTTGTTAGTAGAGGTAAAAATTGTGGTTTCTTTTTTGGGTTTTCAACAATTGGGTTTTTCAATAGTTAGATTGCTTATTATTTGGTAATAATGCAGGGCAAAATTCTTCTCTTAATCTTCCAAAATGCCAACTTCTTATATTCAGCGAAATTCGTCATGGTTTTAATTTGGTCTTGACGATTTATTTGCAAAATTGATTCAATCAGTTTTTGATAGATGGTTACAAAACTCAGTAAATTCTGACGATGTGAATTTGATCTTCCTGCACTAAAAATTTGTTTATGTTAAGGAAGATTTTAGTTTGAGATTGTGGGTGAAATCAAGCTGCACATATATAGTGGACTTGTCTGATATAGCTTCTGAACTTGTACAGTGGGTATGTTTTCACTTCACAGTTTAGCCTTTCGGTTAGGCTGGACATTTCTTATTCTATGTATTAGTAGTCCTTACAGTTGCTGGTTAGTGTCCTTTATAAGTGCTTGAGTCCTTTGGTGTTTGTTCTTTAGACATGAAGTGTGCAACATGATATAGTATGTGTTTACTGAGTTTGTTGTTGTTGTTGTGCAGCAAAGTTGCAAAGGAAGACCAAGCTGTGACTTTCCGTACTGCGACTGCCAAGGTGTATCTTGTATAGAATTTGATGAATTTTTGATTTGTAATTTTGTGTCGTCATGCTTGATAGTTAACAACCATTTGTTCTTTTAAATGGTCTTTTATAGCTAATTACAACTACAAAGTTATGGTGCTCATTCACAGGAAGTTAGAGCTTGGATTCATAATGATTTGGGTCTGTATTTGACAGTAAAAAGAAGTGTGTTGTTGCTATTTGTTGTAGGCTTTATGGGTTTGCTGTAAGTCTATGGGTGAAGCTTGTACATCTGTTGGGGTAGCCAAGTATGGAAAGCCAATTGGTCTTGATGAGAAGCTCAAGGTGGATTTAATAGTTATTGGTTCTGTTGCGGTCGATTCAAAGACTGGTGCACGGCTTGGTAAGGGCGAGGTAATAATTTTAGCTTGATTCTGTTTTCCCATTTAATCATTTACATAACTCTAGGTAATCCATGGGATTGTATTACTGTTGTGATATTCTCACAGTTTCTTCTGTACCACAATCGGAATGTCACTTGGATGCAATGAGTAACATGATACTTGCCCTAGGTGGCAAGGTGCAACACATCGTAGTGCTCAGGTAATCAAGTTGGTATCCTTGTTCATATTCTTGGTGTGGCTGGCAGTATCCTTGTACTTTTTGTAATGTTCTTTGTTGTTGTTGTGTTTCTGTGGATTTTATGGTTCGATGGTTGGTTTTACAAGGGGCTTTCATACCTAATTACAACTACAAAGTTATGGTGCTCATTCACAGGAAGTTAGAGCTTGGATTTATAATGATTTGGGTCTGTATTTGACAGTAAAAAGAAGTGTGTTGTTGCTATTTGACAGACCTTACAACCACATTGGACAGACCTTAATATTTCAACATTTCTAGATCAGTATATTGGTTGTTTCCTTTATGTTGCTTTTGGGCAGACATAGTTCTCAGAAGCTACATGTGGATTTACGAACTAGATTTGTCTTTAAACAACAATAACACTTGCTATTTTCATTTGCAGGAAGCATCACTGGCTAAAACAAGGAATAAACACTAGACATTCATATACCCTGGACACCATTATAGAGCATACTGTGTGGGAGAAGTAGTGTGTAGTGTAGGTATTGTAATTTTTATGTCGTCATGGTTGTAAACAATTAACGTGACAATTTTTGTAAATCGTCATGGTTGTGTTTTAAATCATAACGATTTTTCTATATTCATAATGGTTGTCGTGTAATATTGTTGTGACGATTTTTCTCAAAACCATAACGATTTATATCAAGATTTTATTACATAGTGCGACGATTTAACTTGTTTTTATGGTTTCATAAATCGTCATGGTTTGGAGCAAATCCATTACGACTTGAAAATCGTCAAGATATTATTACATAGTGTGACGATTTAACTTGTTCTTTTTGGCAGAGGAGTGATTTTTCTCAAAGCTAAATCGTCAAGATTTTATTACATAGTGTGACGATTTAACTTGTTTTTTGGGCAGAGGAGTGATTTTTCTCAAAGCTAAATCGTCAAGATTTTGTTACATAGTGTGACGATTGTTGTTTACTCGTCATGGTTGTATGTTAAACTATGACGATATTTCTATTTATCGTCATGCTTATAAGTTGAATCATGACGATTTTTCATCACGAAGGTGGTGGTGGTGGTGGTGGTGGTGGTGGTGGTGGTAGTGAAATTGGAGGTGGTGGTGGTGCTAATAAAGGTGATGGTGGTGAGCGTAATTAGAATTTGAAATGGTGAAAATGAAGGTGGTGGTGGTGGCGGCGGTGGTGGAATTGGAGGAGGTGGTGGTGATAATGAAGGTGGTAGTGGTGCTAATGGCCAACTATCTAATCCCAATATAATTGGGTAATTAATAATAATATAACATTTTTGATTATTTATAAATTAACTTTCTAATCCTAATCATTACCTCTAATCCTAATTATGGTGGATATGGGGTTATGTGATTACCAAGTGAACATCCCTATTTTGTCATTTAGTGCCGACTCAGACTCGCCCCCATTGAAAATCAGCTCGCCCCCAAATCAGCCAGGTTCATTTTTTGCCTTAGGTATTGTAAAGTTTGTAATTGTATATATCAGTTCTTCTTATTTAATATGTTGATCGATCTCTCAGTGTTTCATTTTGATTGCAGGGTCTTGCACATTTGATTGGTGTGGTGGATCTCTCGGCGCGTTTTTGATGGGTTTCTCATAATCTTAAAGGTTTGATTATTTACTATTCTTTTAATTTTAGATCTTCGTGTACAAATCATGTTTGGGTGATTCTATCTTCGGTTAAAAAATGATTGTATCTTTTGTTTTTTGTTTTGGTTTTAGATATTTATGCGCTCAAGAAGGTTTCTGGTTAGAAGAATCTCATGATCCAACCAAATCAGCATGGGTTGAAGATATTTGCCGAAAGTCCATTCACACAAAAAAATAATGTTATTCAATATAAGAGATCTCCTGGCACCAAT
>JAJJMA010123655.1:0-25901 GCA_023529015.1 Papaver nudicaule
TCTACTTCTTCCACTTCTTACGAGATCAGTTGGAATTCTATTGCTATAAATAGGTCACTCGTCCAGTTTGGAAACAACAACAACACGAACAAACAAGTTCAACAGTTTAATTCAGTGCAAGTATAATCAATCTGTCTTATCGATAATTGATTAACTCTTCTCATTCAGCATTCAATATCTAGTGAGAACTGAATATCCATTCTTTTTTAGCAATTTAATGATCAACATCACAGAAATTATAGCAATTCTCTGATCTCATCCTTCTCTGCTTCCCTCCCTAAAATAACCCTATATCCTCTTCTTGTAACTGAAGCAATACTCGAACGGCCATTTCTTGGTTTAGGCGAGTCTTGTTCGATCTTGACCTCTCGAATACCATTACAACTTTTTATTACATCATCACACTTCACACTTTACCCCTCAGATTCTCTTTATTGTTTTACACCTAAAACACCAGTTTGCAACTAGACACCAAAATCTGGTGTGCACAGGTTCCTGTTGCATACAATCATGGTGTCTAGTTGGCAACTAGACACATAAAATGTTGTCCAGTTTACAACTAGACACCAAAATCTGGTATGCACAGGGCTCATGTTGCATACAATCATGGTGTCTAGTTGGCAACTAGACACATAAAATGTTGTCCAGTTTGCAACTAGACACCAAAATCTGGTGTGGGTTTCTGATTGCATACAATCAAAATCTGGTGGTGTAAAGAAAGTCATGTTGGGACTATAATCTATCGGTGGTGGCGGCGGCGGTAGCGAGGGAGGTGGTGGTTGTTGGAGGTGGCGAAAGGTGGTGGTGGTTGTTGGTGGTGCAGGTGGTGGTGGTTGCATGAGGAGGTTGTAGTGGTGGTGGCTGGTGGTGGCGGTGGAAGGTGGTGATGGTGGTTTCTGGAGGAGGGCGTGGTGGCGGTTGTTGGTGGTGGTGGACGTTGCTGGAGGAGGTCGTAGTGGTGGTTGGTGGTGGCGGAGGTGGTGGTTGTTGGTGGTGGAGTCGCGATAGTGGTGGTGGTAGCGGAGGTGGTGTTGGTTATGGTGTGTCGATGGTAGGAGGTGGTGGTATAACATTTTTTGTGTTTTTGAAATAAAAAAATATTATGAAGAATAGAATGAAAAAAAATTACACAGGAGAGGGTATTTTAGGAATGAAATTATAGTAGGGGTATTTATAAAGTTGCATAAGGCTAAATTTTTGGGGTTGAAATTATAAGGGGTATTTAATTAATGTTCTCAATAATAATTATGTGTGTTTGTATTACAATAGACTTGTCTCCTATTTATAGGAAAACAATAAGACTCATATTCCTAATATAACTCTAATAAGACTTGCAAACAAAGCAATCCTAAAAATACTTAATAACTTAAAATAAATAAATTCTATATATAATTATTTATCAAAAATATAAATCTTAATTCTAATGGATGTCCTACATCAGGCCCTCCTTCTTGAAAAGAATTCGTCCCGAATTGACATAATATTGTAGAAGATGTTCTACATCATAAGCCAAGACTTCAACTTGTGTATCGAACATCTTGACTTGGCATTCTGCAAGATCTCCTTGCCGTTTGGCTAATCCTCCATGTTTAGTTCCTTTGGCACTTATTTTCCTTCTTGGTGGTAGCATTGATTCTGATCGAAGAAGAGGATTTACTAAAAGGCATGTTAACTGGAGCTGCAGGAGTTATTGGGACGACGGGAGTCGCTGGAACAGCAGGAGTTACAAAGGTAGTGCCAGGAGTGGTTGGAGCAGTAGGCTTGGTGATGGGTGTGGATGAGTTGATAGGTGTTGCACTGAAATTTGCACCACCATCAGTTGAAGAGTTGGGATTCTTGTTGTCTGACCTTGTCCCGAGTTCAACCATTTTTGAGAAAATCTTCTGAAACCGAGAGATTGATCTCCCATTGTGGTCGCAAAAAGTTTTTGCCTGAAAAACATTGTACTGCTAATGAGTACTTTTGTAGAGCTTGAAATCAAAATCGAACAAGAATAGCCTAAACCAAGTCAATGGTCGTTCAAGTCTTGCTTCGGTCACAGAGAGGATAGAGGTTGATCTAGGGAGGGAAACAGTGAAAGAAATTTAAGATCAGGTTGAGGATGTGTGTTTCTGGGTGTGAAAGTTCAAGATCTCCATCGTAGATATGACTGGAAATCTCAAGGCTAGAAGTGTGTTGAATACTCAGGTATGTTTGCTCTGAGGTTCTAGTGTTCTGCCTTGGAAGATAGAGGAAGCCTCTATTTATAGTGTTGAACTCACCCTGATCTCTCGACAGATAACATGGGAGTCGTGGAAGAGTAGAGGAGTGGAGAACATGAGTTTGTTCTATAACTGCTAGAGTCATGTAGAACATTTCCACTGAGCACCATCTTTCGTAACTGTCCATCATCTCCATCAATTTCTTTCTAACTGTCGTAGACCGCCAGACCAAATACCCCTAAAGTTATCCCCCCGTGTGATGTTTTGATATCTCGTGTAATATGCAGATGTTGCATAATTGTGTTAAGTTAGGCTACGATAATGTTGTCTGGCCATATAGACCTGGAAATTGTACGGCCTTATGTTTATGGCGCTACGAGTAGCTACTTCGAGTTTTGTATGCCTGGCCATGTTCATGGCTTTGGTAATGTGTGTGTGGCCGTGGCCACGACCTTTGATCCTCTTTTTGATGCCATGCCTATGGCGCCATGGCTCTTGGGCCATGGTATTATTTGTGGTCGTGGCTGTTAGACCATGGCTCGGTCAACCTCACTAAGTGTTGGTATGTCAAGCTTAGTTGTCAAATTTAGTGATCAAAACTCGACCGCCAAACAACACACATTAGGTAAAGTCATGAGTGAGTTAGCTTTAGGTTGTGGAAGATTTTGGTAGGATTTGAAATCACTACTTGAAGAGTTGAAGAAAGACTGAAGATCAAACGAAGACATCCGGCTTCATCATTCAAGAGGTTAGTGAATCTAAATAACGCGATTTCATTATCTTTTACACTTGTTCTACAAAAGACAAAAACATAACTCTCTTCTTGAGCTTTACGTTATAACTTGATCACTTGTGATCACTGTGTCTTAAGATAACTCCACTTTATCGCTTGCGATATTTGTGTTGAAGTTATGACGTTCCAATATTGCTTAGAGATTTATTTTCTTTTCCTTCTCTAAGTAATATAAGGTTTTTCCTAAAACATTCGAGTTGAATATAGTAGTGTGATGTTTTCTCGGTAGTACTACGAAATCTAATCCATCATAGTATTGTGTCTCTACTTACCTAGTCTGACTCTGTCGGATTGATTAGCAAATACTTGTATGAGCTAAATGTAAGTGAGATCGTGACTCACACTTATGTTTTGTAGACTCGATATACCGTTGTTCTGAGCATCGAATGCCACATCTTGGTTTGGCTCTAAATACTGAAGTTTTGAATCATTTACTTGATTATGTATACGAACATCTCGTATGCCATATTAAACTTCTGGATTCCGAAACCATATTTTGGTTATCTCATCTTATGGATTTTCAATGTTCGAAACCTCAATGTAGATTTTGGCAAAACTAAACGTTGATTTCGAAACCATAATCTGGTTTTCGAATCCGTGAGCTATTGGTCCGAAACTTAAATATTGTGACCAATGAGATAACATGAGTTTGAACTATGTTTGCTGGCTAACAGTGACTTGAGAATCAAGATAAATGAATCTTTACCATGTGAGTTCTAAAAGGTCGAAAAGACCCCGGGGTTTCCTAAAGGTTTATGTGAACCGGGAAATATAACCTGTGCGTCAAGGCTAAAAAGGTGTGATGCTGAAACGGTGCTTGACCACACAGACTCTCAAGTTCGACACCAAACATATGTGATAAAACTCCAATATGTGTTTCTTATTTCGAAACCTTAACCAAAATTTTGTTAAACAAAATCTAGATTTCGAAACCTCACTTTGGTTTCGCTATATGGAAACTTTATTTGGGAACCTTAATTTGGTTCTGGTCATATAATGAGATTTCGAAACCTTAATCTGGTTTCTGCCAAACAGTATGTAGGTTTCGAAACCTAAATATGGTTATCTCAGAATGCGTATTTTCGAAGTTCAAACTCTATCATTTTGATTTGTGCTTCAACGAATTAATGAGTTTGATATTCTCAGTTTGAAGGTTGAATTAGTTCATCTTCAATGTACAACTAAGTTGTTTGAATCATCATCAGAAATATGGTTAGTCACTCTAGTTAGTAGACACATGATTTCTGATCAATATTGTACGTGATTAGATCTTCGTATGATTTTACTACTTGATCAAATATTCATTTGTTTATTCATTTGATGTTTTGATTTGAATTCTTGGATATCATTAACGTGATCATCTACATTGGAATAAAGAATTCAGGAGATTCAACATTTTGCTATTGCTTGTTTGAATCATGCACTGTACATCCATGGTATATCTTTATGCGTGATTCGGAATGTCTC
The DNA here is from genome assembly GCA_023529015.1 of Papaver nudicaule. NCBI lineage: Eukaryota > Viridiplantae > Streptophyta > Magnoliopsida > Ranunculales > Papaveraceae > Papaver > Papaver nudicaule. The sequence continues at coordinate 4,462 of JAJJMA010123655.1, forward strand.
TTGAACCTACGTGTTCACTTAAGCTTAACACACAAGGCTTGTCCACGTCTGTAAGGATACGTTTATGCGGAACATTGAACCATGTTGGACCTGATCCCACTTCCACCTAGGATCGTTCTGGCCCGTCCAGCAAAGCCTAGGAAGTGATGTCGACATTATTAAAGCTGATGACGACATTTGGAAGTAATAACACCTTAAGGAGATTTTCGAAACTAAAGGACACGTTTTGAATTGAGCTCTTTCCCAGGGAGAGCATTTGGTAAGCACCATATTTAGAATTAATGAAATATCCAAATATACCTAATGAGTATTATGTGCTTTGTTTACTATTGGCCAAACATTTATTGAAAATATATTTTCATTTATGAATTATATTTTTCTTTAATGTAAAATGCTATAGTATTAGATCTCAGTAAATGCTATGAGTCTAAGTGAGGAATTTCAGAACAAATATGGAAATGTTCTTTAATGAATTTTCGAAATTAAGATTGCCTCATTTCAAAGCTAAGGCTTAGTCAATATAAATAGGAGTGGTATATGTACTGAAAGCTTTATCCCTCTACCAATATCTTCTTCGGAATTGTTAGCTTGTGTCTGCCGCTTTTCTTTTTAGTTACCTTTGAGCTTTTCCTCTCGGTCTAGAATTGCGTGAAAGTCTTATCTAGGGATCGAGAAGCCTAGAAGTACCTCTGCGGGAAACTAGTTTATGTTTTACTAGTCTTCTTTGTATTGTACTTGTGTTCTGTTCTATCACGTCTATCAAACCTTGCGATCTTGTTTATTCTATGGTCCTTCTCTTCTGCAATAAGGCCACTCAAGATCGTTGTGATTAGAACATACTCTTTATCTATTAACCTGGATTTGTCAGCAAGCCGCTTTCGGTTTGTGTGCCTAAACTATAGATATTGAGTGGAATCAAGATTGTTGTTATTAGATTTGTTCTTTGCAGGTACACCGTTCTTCAAGGTTATATCATATTGTACTTGCTACAGCTATCTGCTTGATTCGAACTGGGTCGACAAGGTTTCTCTTTCGAGAGTTTAGGTTTTGAAACCTTGATCGATATCTCGAGGTGTTTATTGCCTAAGTAAACTCAATATCCTCGCTCTTGGTGTAAAACGACTTCGGTGAAATATTTGTTAGTTACCAAGGATATCAACTAGCGATTTGACCTACCGCTATTTGGTTGTTGTCCATAAGGTTGTAATCGTCCGATTGGAGGTCGGGTAGCGATAGTCCTCGCGTCGGGCTGTGAGGCAACTCTTGCGTAAGACAGTAAAGGACGTCTGTTTGCGTAAGGGAGTACATGTGCGTGACCACCTTGTTGTGGTCGGAGGCGTAGGGATACTGAGGGGAAATCTTTGCGACTAATAGTCGTATTAGGGTGATATTGTCTGCACCAGCTAGTCTGAAGTCTGAGAGTAGGTGTGTTGCCAGCTAGTCCGGGGTTTTTCTACGAGTTTGTAGTTTCTCGTTAACAAAAATCTTGTGTGTACTTTACTTTACTTTCGCGTTATATTTGATTTATCATTTATAATTAAAGTATCATACTTGGTTGTTGACATAGCCTTTCGGATTCTTGTATTGACTCCCTTGTGTGAATCAATCAAATCTGAAGGAGATCTTCTTCTTGAGTTCTTGATTACAGGAACCGTTCAAGGTTTGAATTATAGGTGGACTAAAATAAAAGATTGGTGGTGTACTCGGTACCCTCGTCTTTTCAATTGGTATCAGAGCAGGCAAACACCTTAAGATCTAACAATCTGTGTTTGGCTCGAACCAACCTATAAACGCTACATATACAACCACAAGAGCTTGTTTAAAATAAAAAAAATGGTCGGGTTCAATTTCTCCAAATGTTTAAAAGGTATTGGCTCTTATTCATCTACCTCTGCAACTCTGACTAAGATCTCTCAAGATGAATCATCTGAGAAACATGACCTTTGTCATAGTAACGATTGTTGTGATGAATCTATTTCAGAAAAAGTCTTAATAGATGCATGTCTTTTAGATGACATAACTGAGATAAGCGAAAACCTGGTTAATTGTACTCGCGAGTTACAATTATCCTATAAACGGGAGGACGAACATAGTACCCAAATTGAAACTGTGTCAGCCGAAAACGAACGTCTACGAGAGTGCCTTAGTGTATCTCTTTCAAACTTCGACACTATGAATGAGGAGGCTCTAAGGATAGTTTCAATATTAAAAGAAAAAATCTCAGAGAAAAGTCTGGCATTTGACCGACTTAAATCCTCTTCAGAAAAGCAGATAAAGGATTTATCTAGATCCATCGAAAATAAGTCAAAGTGTTCAGGATCTCGGGCAGCAACCTCTACTGGAAGTCATCAATTCACACAGTCACTTGCAAAAATTGAACTTCCAGCCTCTACAAAGGAATCCTTATATCCGTCGGACAAACAACAAGGAGACAAGGTTCACTTTACCAACTCCAACAAGGATCCTTCCTCTAAAACTGAAAGAAGACGATGTTATAACTGTGGAATAAAAGGACATTTGATGTTTTCCTGTGGTTTGAAAAAGTCTAAGACTAATAACCAAAATATCCTGGGAAGGATATATTCAACAGAAAAATCCTCTACAACACGAAATCTAGTGTTGGTAATGATCCTTCTGGAATTCCTCCAAAAACTAAAGCTGATTCTCAGTCATGGAATAGGGATTCAAAGGGAAGATCAGGAAACAAGCCCATGACAAGGTATATATAGGTATGGAAGATAAAAGATAAATCTGTGAATCAAAAATTATCTACAACACCTGCATCTGATAATATTCCCTCTTACTATGATGATAGTTCATTCTATGATAATTTTTCAGATAATGATCTAACTCAAAAACGTAGGGACTGTCAAGTTAAAAGGGGCCACCTCACTCCAGAATAGGTTCGAAACTTATGTAAGGATTAATATTTAGGTTGTATATTAAGTAAATAGAATATGTATTTATCTCAAATAAAATCTTAAAAATAAATAAATATTTCTGGATAAAATGGAAAGTTTTTGAGAAATAGACTGATATAATTGTCTCGAAATTTCGAATAGATTTTATTGCTCAAAGGAATATTTCGACATTAAATAAAAGGATATTATATGATCTCATGCAATAAGTTGACAATATTTCCAACTCCAATATATATAGTCCTTGGTATTTGTTCCTTACTTCAAAAGATATGAACTATCTTCAAAATTTCGAAGTAAGAGGCGCTATCAACATAGAAATGACACTTGAAAGAATGGCTAAATATCTTACTGAGACTAAGCTTGAGATGATGCATGTAACTCGCAAGCTCCAGGAAGCTATTGCTACACAAGAACGTCTCATCAAGTTCATGTCTGAGATTCATGATAGGCTAGACAAGGAAGAACTAGACTTTACGAAAATAGAGGAGCTAGAGTATGACAGTCTTGGTGGTATTAAAGTCTTGCGTAGACTCACTCCAATCAAAAGGAAGAAATTTGAAAATCTCAATTAGAATGATCTTCACATATTGAAAGCTATCCTATGTCTCGAAACTATAATAAAATTATTAGTAGAGTTTTTATTTATTTAAATTGTTATTTTTCAATTCCTGTTTCGAAAATAAAAATAAAAATATATTATGCAAGTTTCGATTGTGTTTATGAATATTAATTCGAAAATTAAAAATCAGAAAATTCGAAAAACTAAAGATATTACGCCAGTTTCGAATGCAACATTTGATTTAATATTTCCAAATTTATTATGAATGTATGTTGCAGGTTATCAAGATAATTATTTTAATGTATGAATTTGATCTATATAATTGTTTTAATATCTTGATATCTCGGCCTCCTTATGTTTGTGGCTGTTATGTTTGTACTAATGACTTTGTACGCAGGTATAAGTATAACTATATAAGGAGGAGATTGATTTTATGCTAGTCACAATACAATTGGATCTCTTTGTGTCTTATGACTAAGAGTTATTGTATACGCATAAATCAGTGGTTTTGGTATAATCTAGTAAGACTACGGACGTGTTCGAAAATCCAAAACCAGATCTTAGTCTTTTCTGGCGAAGACTATTCCGGTGTTCTCATGTCCGAGGGAATGACAACCAACGGGGGAGAGTTCTTTTGTGAACTTGCGCTTAATAAAAAAATATCTTTAGGGGAGCGTGGTTGTGGAATATACAGGGAATATAACTCATATCTGCTTATCTCTTTTATATTTCCCGACAGGTTACTTGTGCTGATTATTATATATATATTTTGTGTAACTTGTCGAAATGTTGACCCTTATGAATGCAATTATTCTTATATGTTGAATCGAGTTCTCTGAACTTGAGCATTTATCTCGAACCCAAATATTTTCGAGACCCTTTGGTAATTATTTTTGACAAAAAGGGGGAGAAATATTGATAGCTTGACTCGTTCAGTGCTTGGTCTTTGACAGTAAGCAGTGTCATATGGGAAGAAAAATGCATGTGCGAATATTGAAAAATGAATGAAGCATTAACTAAGGGGGAGTAACACTAGATGGTAATAGCACTGTAGACTTTAGCGTTGAGCTACAGTTGATAACAATACGTCGGACTTGATAGACATCCGAGCTTACATTCAGGGGGAGTGAGTGTATTGGTTATCATTTGGTTTTTCAATAGTACATATCTTATTTGCAGACTGACATATTTTGCAAGTACTACTGGTGTGCTGTCAAGCTAAGAAGAAGAAATCGAAGCGTAGAAATTAGGTTTGAAAATTCTTGTTCATCTATGTAAAGAGTTTTTGTCACTAAAATTGACAAATGGGGAAATTGTTAGAGCATGGCTCGGTCAACCTCACTAAGTGTTGGTATGTCAAGCTTAGTTGTCAAATTTAGTGATCAAAACTCGACCGCCAAACAACACACATTAGGTAAAGTCATGAGTGAGTTAGCTTTAGGTTGTGGAAGATTTTGGTAGGATTTGGAATCACTACTTGAAGAGTTGAAGAAAGACTGAAGATCAAACGAAGACATCCGGCTTCATCATTCAAGAGGTTAGTGAATCTAAATAACGTGATTCCATTATCTTTTACATTTGTGCTACAAAAGACAAAAACATAACTCTCTTCTTCAGCTTTACGTTATGACTTGATCACTTGTGATCAGTGTGTCTTAAGATAACTTCACTTTATCGCTTGCGATATTTGTGTTGAAGTTATGACGTTCCAATATTGCTTAGAGCTTTCTTTTCTTCTCCGTCCGAGTTGGATATAGTAGTGTGATGTTGTCTCGGTAGTACTACGAGATTTAATCAATCACAGTATTGTGTCTCTACTTACCTAGTCCGACTCTGTCGGATTGATTAACAAATACTTGTATGAGCTAAATGTAAGTGAGATCGTGACTTACACTTATGTTGTGTAGACTCGATATACTGTTGTTCTGAGCATCGAATGCCACGTCTAGGTTTGGCTCTGAATACTGAAGTTCTGAATCATTTACTTTTTCTGTATATGAACATCTCGTATGCCATATTAAACTTCCGGATTCCGAAACCATACTCTTGTTATCTCATCTTATGGATTTTCAATGTTCGAAACCTCAATGTAGGTTTTGGTAAAACTAAACGTTGATTTCGAAACCATAATCTGGTTTTCGTATCCGTGAGCTATTGGTCTGAAACTTAAATATTATGACCAATGAGACAACATGAGTTTGAAACTATGTTTGCTGGCTAACAGTGACTTGAGAATCAAGATCAATGAATCTTGACCATGTGAGTTCTAAAAGGTCGAAAAGACCCTGGGGTTTCATAAAGGTTTATGTGAACCGGAAAATATAACCTGTGCGTCAAGGCTAAAAGGTGTGATGCTGAAACGGTGCTTGACCACATGGACTCTCAAGTTCGACACCAAACATATGTGATAAAACTCCAATATGTGTTTCTTGTTTCGAAACCTTAACCAAGGTTTTGTTAAACAAAATCTAGATTTTGAAACCTCACTTTGGTTTCGCTATATGGTAACTTGATTTGGGAACCTTAATTTGGTTTTGGTCATATAATGAACTTTAGATTTCGAAACCTTAATCTGGTTTCTGCCAAACAGTATGTAGATTTTGAAACCTAAATATGGTTATCTCAGAATGCGTATTTTCAAAGTTCAAACTCTATCATTTTGATTTGTGCTTCAACGAATTAATGAGTTTGATATTCTCAGTTTGAAGGTTGTATTAGTTCATCTTCAATGTACAACTAAGTTGTTTGAATCATCATCAGAAATATGGTTAGTCGCTCTAGTTAGTAGACACATGATTTCTGATCAATACTGTACGTGATTAGATCTTCGTATGATTTTACTACTTGATCAAATATTCATTTGTTTACTAATTTGATGTTTTGATTTGAATTATTGGATATCATTAACGAGATCATCTACATTGGAATCAAGAATTCAGGAGATTCAACATTTTGCTATTGCTCGTTTGAATCATGCACTGTACATCCATAGTATATCTTTATGCGTGATTCAGAATGTCTCTTGAACCTACGTGTTCACTTAAGCTTAACACACAAGGCTTGTCCACGTCTGTAAGGATACGTTTATGCGGAACGTTGAACCACGTTGGACCTGATCCCACTTCCACCTAGGATCGTTCTGGACCGTCCAGCAAAGCCTAGGAAGTGATGTCAACATTATTAAAGCTAATGACGACATTTGCAAGTAATAATACCTTAAGGAGATTTTCGAAACTAAAGGACACGTTTCGAATTGAGCTCTTTCCCAGGGAGCATATCTGGTAAGCACCATATTTTGAATTAATGAAATATCCAAATATACCTTATGAGTATTATATATGTGCTTTGTTTACTATTGGCCAAAAATTTATTGAAAATATATTTTCATTTGTGAATTATATTTTTCTTTAATGTAAAATGTTATAGTATTAGATCTCATTAAATGCTATGAGTCTAAGTGAGGAATTTCGGAACTAATATGGAAATGTGCTTTAATGAATTTCCGAAATTAAGTTTGCCTAATTTCAAAGCTAAGCCTTAGTCAATATAAATATAAGTGGTATCTCTCCTGAAAGCTTTATCCTTCTACCAAGCTCTTCTTCGGAATTATTAGCTTGTGTCTGCCGCTTTTCTTTTCAGTTACCTTTGAGCTTTTGCTCTCGGTCTAGAATTGCGTAAAAGTCTTCTCTAGGGATCGAGAAGCCTAGAAGTACCTCTGCTGGAAACTAGTTTATGTTTTACTAGTCTTATTTGTATTGTACTTGTGTTATGTTCTATCACGTCTATCAAACCTTGCGATCTTGTTTATTCTATGGTCCTTCTCTTCTGCAATAAGGCCACTCAAGATCGTTGTGATTAGAACATACTCTTTATCTATTAACCGGGATTTGTCAGCAAGTCACTTTCGGTTTGTGTGCCTAAACTATAGATATTGATTGGATGTTATTATATTTGTTCTTTGCAAGTACACCGTTCTTCAAGGTCATATCTTATCGTACTTGTTACATCTATCTGCTTGAATACAACTGGGACGACAAGGTTGTCTTTCGAGAGTTTAATTTTTGAATCCTTGATCGATATCTCAGTTGTTTATTGCCTAAGTAAACTTAATATCCTCGCTCTTGGTGTAGAACGACTTCGGTGAAATATTTGTTAGTTACCAATGATATCATATAGCGATTTGACCTGCCGTTATTTGGTTGTTGTCCATAAGGCTGTAATCGTCCGATTGGAGGGTCGGGTAGCGATAGTCCTTGCGACGGGCTGTGAGGTAACTCTTGCGTAAGACAGTAAAGGACGTCTGTTTGCGTAAGGGAGTACATGTGCGTGACCACCTTGCTGTGGTTGGTGGCGTAGGAATACTGAGGGGAAATTTTTGTGACTAATAGTCGTATTAGGGTCATATTATCTGCACCATCTAGTCCGAAGTCTGAGAGTAGGTGTTTTGGCGGCTTAATTCTTAAGAGTATTCAAACTGGACGAGGTTCCGGGTTTTTCTACGAGTTTGTAGTCCTCGTTAACAAAAATCTTGTGTGTACTTTACTTTACTTCCGTGTTATATTTGATTTATCATTTATAATTAAAGTATCATACTTGGTTGTTGACATAGCCTTTCAGATTCTTGTATTGACTCCCTTGTGTGAATCAATCAAATCTGAAGGAGATCTTGTTCTTGAGTTCTTGATTACAGGAACCGTTCAAGGTTTGACTTACAGGTGGACTAAAATAAAAGATTGGTGGTGTACTCGGTACCCTCGTCTTTTCCGTGGCCATGTTTGTCCACGGCCTTTGATTTGTGGCGGCATGCCTTTTGAGCCACAGTTTTATGTGTAGTCGTGGCCATGTTTGGCCACAACCATTGATTTGTGGCGCCATCTCTATGGCGCCATGGCTTTTGAGCCATAGTTTTATGTGTGGTCGTGGCCATGTTTGACCACGACCCTTGATTTGTGGTGCCATGTCTATGGCACCATGGCTTTTGAGCCATGGTATTATGTGTGGCCGTGGCCATGTTTGGCCATTGCCTTTGATTGGTGGCGCCATGGATTTTGAGCCATAGTATCGTGTGGTCATGGTCTTTGAGCCATGGCCTTTGGTGTGGCCGTGGCCATGTTTGGGCCACGGTTTTGTCCACCCTTTTGTGGCGCCATGTTTATGGCGCCATGAGTTTCTTTGTGATGTACTTGTTCATGCCATCTTTGGCTATGGCATGTTTGTGCTTTTGGGTCATAGCATGTTTAACTATGGTGTGTTTTAGGCCATGGTACATTTAGCCATGGCGTATTAGACCATTCTGTGGTTAAGTTATGGCTTGCCTAGGTGCGTTTAGGCTATTGTATATTTCTCAGAGAGTTCTGGAAATGCCTAGAACCATGATGGATCTGAGGTTTTCATTAAGACTCAGGTGTTGAGTCGTCTTTCGAGAGGAAACCTGAGAGGGTGCGTCTCTATCAATTTTCCACCATAGTACCAGTGAGCAATTTAGTTCTGATGTCGAGGAATTCGAAGCGATGTCGGCATGAAGTAAATTGGTGGTTTCATGCGTTGGTGGACTGTTTAGCATCGCGCTACGATATTATTCTCTCCACCCGGGGAGCTATAAGAGAGAACTCATAGGGAGCACGTTGTTTCTGAAACTATAGAAGTTGGTCTGAGTAGACCATCGCCTCTTGGCAAGGCATGACATAAGGACATTTTACATTTTTATCCCTCTTTCATTTTTCACCATCTACAGCTGCGACGTAAGGAGATTGAGCGTTATGACTCTTGTGTGATGTGCGGTGGTGTACATGAGACACACAATCATCTATTCATTCAGTGCAAGGTTGTTGCTAAACTGTGGTCTCATTAGCTCCAGGTGGGGAGTGGCATGGGTATTTCCAGACACTCTGAATCTATTAGCTTGTTGTTGGCATTGCACTAGATTCTCAACTTCTGGTTACTACATATGGGAGTTAATTCCAGGTGATATCATTCAAACTGTGTGGAGGGAGAGAAATCGCAGAATTTTTGAAGACAGTTATAATTTTAGAACGGATGATGACTTAATCATTGAGGCAAAGTCACTAGTTCTTTCTTGGGCAGCTGTACTAGAGAATTAGGATGCTCTGTTTGTATACTTTTCTGTAGCTTTCATTTCTACCTCTGGTAGACACAATTGTACATTCTTATACTCTAATAAAATCTTCTCGTTTGATCAAAAAAAAAAGTGCAAGACATAGACACTTCCCCAACTGTGGTTTTATTTTGAGATATATATCGCGTGACACCTGCCATGATGTCACGTAATCGATAATATTTATTTCTTTTGTAATGCCAATTTATACACGCCTTATTCATTTTTTTTTTGTCATTTTTAACACTAAAAATGATCTACCACATCTTCCAAAATATAATGGTACTCGTGTTATATCAACACGGTATTAAGTAACATTGTTTATACTATTCATCAACACCCACCACCGCAACCGCCACCCAACTGCCACTACTTCATTTAATAAAAAAGGTCATTTAATAAAGCGTCCCCATTTTAAATCCTATTTATTTTTTTGTCTGTTTTTTTCCAAGCTTTTCATAGTTGTCCTCTATTTGCCTTTGCCGTCCCATTTTATTGAAAGTAAAGGTAAAGACCGTTTAAATCTACGTGTCAACTTCTACCAAAATGTGATTGCCGGAATAACCTTCTAGCGGTTAGGAAACTGGTTCATCTTCTTCCCCAAACTTTAACATGTTCATCGATCAAAACGTCAACCATAAAATTGCTTTTCGTAGATTTTGATGTATTGGATTGCTAGCTATATCGATTTCTACTCTAATAGTTTACCACAACATCTTATAAAATTATCAAAACAACAAACAAAAATCACTATCCATAACTATATATAGTCTTTTTAACGATAAAACCAATTCACAACAAATTCTTCCATTGATAAACCCCATTAATTCTCTTTTTCGGTCACAATCAGTAATAGACATCAGGTCTGATACCATAATAGACCTGATGTCTACATGGTTGCAAGAACGATTTGTAATTCAAAATATTGAATTGAATATAACAGAAGAAGATTAATTCAACAGACAGACCAAACCTGAGCTTATATAGCTCAGACACACAATTGACTCGATCAACACTTGCACATGTGCCAGTCACACTCTTTACAAAACTCTCTCTCAGACAGATTAAACTTACACCACTGTTACACCACTTGCACATGAACTCTTCACACACTTTAGCAAACCTTAATCTATTAATCAGCACCATAACAGCATCCTTCTTGCATAAGCTCCACCCAAAACTTAAACAAAAAAGAAAGCACTTCCTTACGAACCAAATCAAATTCAAACCTAATTATTCCAACTACAGAAAATCCAAATCAAAAAGTCCATGAACCGTAAAATGACCTCGTTTGACCTTTCACTTTTGACCTCGTTTTGAACTAGTGATTCACAGGTAGCGTCTTGGTTGACGGAAAGGACGGCTACGAAATATTGAAAAAAAACAGAGCCATTTTAGTGAATCGGCTCTTAATTTGTGGATAGTTTTGACTAATCCCCTTATCAAGATTGTTATCAATTAATGGAACATGTATTTTTTAAATTAATTAAGGAACATTTATAATGAAAAATTAGTAAGGAATTTTTGAAAAAGCAGGGTACCGGAATACAACCAATTTTTCGTTTGGGCTCGTGAGTCTTATGGTAAGATATGGACGATCTCAAAAATCAATATCCAAATTTGTTAACCAGAGTAGGATCACAAGTGATCAGTCCAACTCAAGACAAGTCTTGGCAAATCCCCTGGATGGATTATGGACTTACTCGACGGTTACGAATAACGTACTTCTTGTGTTTGCTTTAATTATATAATCAGATAATATATATAATGCGGAAAGTAAAAGCACACAAGACACCAGAGATTTTTTTAACGAGAAAACTACGACCTGTAGAAAAACCTCGGGACCTCGTCCAAATTGAACACCACATAGTATTAACTGTCTACAAACGCTAGCCTACTATAAGACTTCAGTCTGGGATGTAGCAGAGACCAACTCTATCCCTCCAAGTGAATTGCTACTGTCACACTCCTTATGTATCTTGGATCCCGCAAGACCCTACGTACTTGATTCCCCTAGCTGACGTCCTTTACATGCCTAGGAGTTGCTTTAACCGTTGTTAAAGGCTTATGTTAACAATACCGACTTTGCAACCTTAATTACTGACTGTATGTTTCGAACTGTTCTCTTCAGTTTAACATACGTAAGTTGACTTCCTCCGGATTGCTCCAGGTCATACGGAAATCTACTTTACAAGCGGGGGCTGACAAGTAAACCGAGTAAACTTTGCCCAACTTGTCTCTACCTCAGCTGTGAAAAGAATCACTTAAGACACTTACACAACTGGAGTTAACTAAGTCTTACAACAGCGTGTGCAGCCGTACGTTGCTTCCTTCAACCTTGTATGTAATGTATCAGTTCTTGAATGACCTTATTGCAGAAGAGAAGGATCGTAGAATAAATAAGAGCGTGATCAGGTTACCAATGTTACAGGTTAATCTGATAACAACCACAAAGGTACGTTATCGCCTGCATGTGCTTCCCAACTCTCAAGAGAAGTCTTTATAGTAGTTAGTTAAATCCCAAAGAGGAACTGCTACCTAATAGAGGATGACTGCCACAACAAGCTTACACCGAAGTGCAAAGAGTTTACGATCAATTCCACATAGAAACTTCACGTCTGCTTGATGCTTGTGGTTTTCGTTCTTTAATCCTCTATTTATAGCACTTAATAAGATAGGTTGCTTTGAGATAAAGCAACAGATTTCTTAACCTACAAGTTAGCAAGTGCCCATGTAAAACGTGCCCGTTACTTGCTTGCACACAAAGAAACCCTAGGTTAATCTCAATTGGAATTATTTCAACATTTATATGCCAAGTGGTTTGTTAGCTCTTAACCACTTCAAGATAGAAATCCAATGACCATGAGAACACCTTTATCTTATTGACTCATTGATATTCGTTAGCTGGACCACAAAAGATATTTCGTGATAAACCAAGCCCAACTAAGAGATAAGGAGTTAGATGTTTAACGCGCGTGAAAATCCCAGAGAATATTCACTCGGACGGTTTGTGAACCTTCCATCTGAATTCCGACAAAATACATCGAATTTGTGGTTCACGTACATGTACGTGTACAGATTGACGTTTTGGAACTCAGGAGTAAAATCCGGAGTCACTTCACGAACTTGTTCGTGACCCATCGTTACTCAGATTAGGGTTTAAGTTGGATCCGCTGGAAGTTCTGGACTAGGCCAATACATAGACGTGTGAGACGCCCTCAGCTATAATCCATGGATTCTTCTCTAGAGTACTCCTTTAGATTTACCCAGATTCCTACATGTGATTTGCAAGCAAACCATTGCTATGGAAAATGTATTGAATCTATCTCAAGTACCTTGTAAACTTAGTATGGTAGGAACACATACCAACATAACTCATGGTTATGCAGACAAGAGTACAAATCTCAATCGTTATATCTCTACTAAAGTAGCTGACTATTTCGAAAGATAGAATAAGTAGAATAGAAGAAATTCCATATAAAGTCATAACTCCCACTAACCTTTTGTCGATGAAGAATATTTGATGTCTTCTTTGTAAACGAAGTGTTCGTCTTCAAGGTCTCTACTACTTCGTCTATATCCCAATTTTGAAATCTAAACTATAGTAGACTAAATCAAGAATTGTGTTTTGACACCTAAAACTGACAACTAGCTTGACATACCAACGCCAGTGGGTTTGACCGGACAATGCCCTAACAATCTCCCCCTTTGTCAATTTTAGTGACAAAACCAATATATTACATATGGATTCAAAAAAGATATTACAATAAAGATCCAACCCAGATGTATCTTGATTTCTTGAATTCTTCAATTTCTCCTTTGAGTCTTGATGTGTTCGTTTAACTCTTGTTGAAAACCCGTATGCAGACACTACAACATATCCATCTCAAACAACCACAGAGGTACGCTCGAGCTTACATGGGTTAATATGCTAATCCCACATGTTATTTGTGCAAAGAGTAAGAATCAAAGCAACTTTAAAGTCTGTGTACCAAAACTTATAAAGTGATTCTACTCATTCTTGATACGAAGCTCCCCCTTAATCTTTATACCTCTTTTTGCCAGATTGGTATGAAGCCCCTATCGTTGTGATCCACAAAAACAAGAAACCATATGTATTCTCCCCCTATTTGTCACAAAAATATGACAAACCAGTTGATACTTAGGATTTAAAGCCTATAGAGATAGTCAAGTCAAGGATATACTCGCATATCAAATTTAAGATGACATAACTAGGAAATCAGAACGAAGATCTCGAAGTTGATTCATCTTTGGAGAAATATAGATACACTTTTCTCCTAAAATTCCACATCCACGCTCCCCAAAGAGATTTGTTATTAAACGCAATTTCAATTAAGAACTCTCCCCCATGTGGTGTTATTCAATAAAGAATAACAAACAAAGCCTAACTAGATAAACAATTTAATGTATCCAGTTTTCTTTGTTAATAATCTTTTCTCGTTAGCCAATTTCTTAGAGAAGAGTACATGATTTTTGAGCTTGTGGAAACCCTAAAAATCATATAATCAAAAGTTTCTTAATCGTGAGAGAAATCTTAACTTTCGTAAATAGACATAACCTTGAATCATCACAAAAGTAACGAATAAGGTCATGTATGCAATACGTAAGATTGAGGTAGAAAAATCAGGTATTGCAAGTATCATTAATAATCAAATCTAAAAAGAAATTTTTATTAATGAATACTAATAAAGTAGTACATGCTGAAAAACTCTAAAAAGCATGAAAAGGCAAACTACTTATTGTGAAGACAAGATAGCAAAGTTGTATGACAACTTTTATTTATCTTCACAGTCTCGAGATTCAACTTCATCACTGAATTGATCTATGATGCGTGCAGTACGATCCGTTAAAGCACATAACAACGATGTACAGTGAGTACAACTATTCCTGAAGCGTTGGGCTTTGTCTTCATGGAATAAAGCTTTCTTCCTTTCGTAATCGATTTTATACAGAAAGTACTTCCTCATATGAGTGTATTCATCAATTGTTTCTCTCGAGTTAATAGCATGAGTCTCTGGATCAGAAAACTTTTGGACGTAGTCCAATATTTTTGCAGGGGTTCTCTTTCTCTTGCGTGTAATCCCTTCACAGAGCTCAACTTTCACAGCTTCACTTTTATAACTCCCCGTAACACTTCTTGTAACATAAGCCATATTTTTTTTTATGACTTACAGGATGTATGAACGATATATATATATATATATGTATGTATATATATATCTTTCAAGAGGAGTGTGTTTCTGATTATCTGAAAGACTTCAGGGAATCTTCCAGAATTTGCAACGCGAACGGTTCGCGAACTGGTTCGAATACTGAAACACTCGACTCTGTATTACAGAGTTTATCCAGTCTCGTAAACATGAATTTACATGGAGAATAACCCCTGTAGAAATATTTTTAAATACAGTATCACTACTAGTGACTTGAACAACCACAATACCAGGAACATATTCCTGATATCAACTGCATGCCTCACACATGCAAGTCATAATGTGAGGATGCATCCCCAAACTGCACTTAAGCAGTTGGAGTGTGAGTACTAGACTCACACGGGGTGTTTGATTGTAGAGTGGTTGCTAGAGACTGATTCGGGCTTAGAGTTTTTCTTACCCTTTTCATTTCCTCTTGAACTTTCCACGTTTTTCAACGCTCCCTTGAACTGCTTCAGGGCTTTGTTCATTTTATCCATGTCCGCTTGGAGTTTATGTACATCTCGTCTATTTCCCTTAAGAAGCCGACACCTTCCTTGGACATGTCCAGTTTTGCCACAGTACTGGCAATTCTTGGAAGGTTTGTCATCCTGAGTTTTGGCTTTCTCAGGTACACCTTTGATTTTTCATTAGATGGAGGACTGAATCCAGCCATAATGAAAATATTGTTCTTGGTGTATGTGTTACTATTGTACCCTAACCCGTTGGTGTTTCCAAAGGCTTTTTGACCAAATAACATTGCTGTTACTTTATCCGAGCTACCAAACAGTCTTTGGAGATCATTCTTTAGGACGTCAATTTCTTTATCTTTAAGTGATAAAGTTGAGGAGAGGTCACTACATAATTTCTCAAGTTCATGATCTTTCAGGAGTAGGGTTTTCTCTACCTTTTCAAGATCAGTTTTTAGATGAAGATTTTCTTGAAATAGGTACTCGCTCTTGCTGATCAATTTATGAATTAAATCGTCAGCTTCATCTGAAGCATTTGCCATGAGAGCAATTTCTTCATGTTCTAGTTCAAATTCATGTTGGTCAGACATATCATCGAACCGAGCAGAGAAAGCATTATCCCTTTTATAGTAATCCTTATTAGGGCATATGTCTTTCATGTGTCCAAAGACTCGGCACTTGAAACATTGCACATCAGCAAAGTCATCCTCATCCCTGTCAGGATATGGTTTTAGTGCTGGTAAGGATTCTCTTCTCCTAAATCGACTGTCTCTTCTAGATCTGAAAAGATCCTTTAATTGTTGTGTAATCAGAGACAGTTCAGTTTCCACTTTTTCATTGTCAAGGTTTTCACACTCATATGCCCATGAAAATTTTTGTGGAGATGAGGTGCACGGAGTACTTACGGCTTCAAAAGCGATAGATTTCTTTTCAACTTTTCGCTCATGATCGAAGATCTTTAGCTTAGCAACAAGGTCACTTCTTGTTATAGTTAAGCCATGAACTTCTTGGATGACATGTTTCTTTGACACGTATCTTGAGGGTAATGACCTCAGAATTTTACACACAGTGTCCCTTTCCGGAATAACTTTTCCTAAGGTGTGACAGGCATTCACTATCTCAGACAATTTGTGGTTAAATTCTTCAAAGGTATCATCTTCAAGCATTAGAAGGTTTTCCCAGTCAGACATTAGGTTTTGAAGTCTAGCTTCTTTTTCTGCTGAATTCCCTTCGAATACGGTCCATAATCTAATCCAAGCCTCTTGCGAGGTGTCACATGTGGCCACGTGATGGAAAAGATCAGGTGTTACTGCATGAATGATAGTGTTATGCCCATCATAGTTTTGCTTAGCGGCTAGAGTTTCCACCTCACCATAATCCGCTATGTCTTTGGGGACATACTCACCCTCAAATTCAATAGTTGGTGGTGTGTATCCTTTGTTGACATAACCCAAGTTTTGAAATCCCGGGCTTGAAAAAATGATCTCATAGCAGTCTTCCACCATAGGTAATTGGTGACATCAAACTTTGGTGGTACTTTATAAGCTCTTACGCTTTGTTCCATAATTCACAAGCCTCGATAAACACAGACAGTTACGCCTTTAATGTGTTTACCGGGTCTGATACCAATTGAAAAAGCAGGGGGTACCGGAATACTACCAACTTTTCGTTTGGGCTCGTGAGTCTTATGGTAAGATGTGGACGATCTCAAAAATCAATATCCAAATCTGTTAACCGGAGTAGGATCACAAGTGATCAGTCCAACTCAAGACAAGTCTTGGCAAATCCCCTAGATGAATTATGGACTTACTCGACGGTTACGAATAACGTACTTCTTGTGTTTGCTTTAATTATATAATCAAATAATATATATAATGCGGAAAGTAAAAGCACACAAGACACCAGTGATTTTTTTAACGAGAAAACTACGGCCTGTAGAAAAACCTCGGGACCTCGTCCAAATTGAATACCACACAGTACTAACTGTCTACAAACTCTAGCCTACTATAAGACTTCGGTTTGGGATGTAGAAGACACCAACTCTATCCCTCCAAGCGAATTGGCTACTGTCACACTCCTTACGTATCTTGGTTCCCGCAAGACCCTACGCACTTGATTCCCCTAGCTGACGTCCTTTACAGGCCTAGGAGTTCTTTAAGCGATGTTAAAGGCTTATGTCAACAATACCGGCTTTGCAACCTTAAATACTGACTGTATGTTTGCAACCGCTGTTAAAGGTTGTCCTCTTCAGTTTAACATACGTAAATTGACTTCCTTCGGATTGCTCCAGGTCATACGGAAATCTACTTTACAAGCGGGGGATGACAAGTAAACCGAGTAAACTATGCCCAACTTGTCTCTACCTTAGCTGTGAAAAGAATCACTTAAGAAACTTACACAACTGGAGCTAACTAGGTCTTACAACACCGTGTGCAGCCGTATGTTGGTTCCTTCGTCCTTGTATGTAACGTATCAGTTCTTGAATGGCCTTATTGCAGAAGAGAATGACCGTAGAATAGACAAGAACGTGATCAGGTTACCAAGGTTACAGGTTAATCTGACAACAACCACAAAGGTACGTTATCGCCTACCTGTGCTTCCCAACTCTCAAGAGAAGTCTTTATAGTTGTTAGGTAAATCCCACAGAGGAACTGCTACCTAATAGAGGACGACTACCACAACAAGTTTACACCGAAGTGCAAAGAGTTTACGATCAATTCCACAGAGAAACTTCATGTATGCTTGATGCTTGTGGTTTTCATTCTTTAATCCTCTATTTATAGCACTCAATAAGATAGGTTGCTTTGAGATAAAGCAACATATTTCTTAACCTACAAATTAGCAAGTGCCCGTGTAAAACGTGCCCGTTACTTAGTTTGCACACAAAGGAACCCTAGGTTAATCTCAATTGGAATTCTTTTAACATTTATCTGCCAAATGGTTTGTTAGCTCTTAACCACTTCAAGATAGAAATCCAATGACCATGAGAACACCTTTATCTTATTGACTCATTGAGATTCGTTAGATGGACCACATAAGATATTTCGTGATAAACCAAGTCCGACTAAGAGATAAGGAGTTAGCTGTTTCACCCGCGTGAAAATCACAGAGAATATTCACTCGGACGATTCGTGAACTGTCTATCTGAATTCCGACCAAATAAATCGAATCTGTGGTTCACGTACATGTACGTGTACAGATTGACGTTTTGGAACTCACGAGTAAAATCCGGAGTCACTGTTCACAAACCGGTTCGTGAACCGTCGTTACTCATATTAGGGTTTAAACTGGATCCGCTGGAAGTTCTGGACTGGGCCAGTACTTAGACGTGTGAGACGCCCTCAGCTATAA
This sequence comes from Papaver nudicaule, assembly GCA_023529015.1. Classification (NCBI taxonomy): domain Eukaryota; kingdom Viridiplantae; phylum Streptophyta; class Magnoliopsida; order Ranunculales; family Papaveraceae; genus Papaver; species Papaver nudicaule. The sequence continues at coordinate 23,088 of JAJJMA010123655.1, forward strand.
TCCATGGACTTTGCTCTAGATTACTCCTTTAGATTCACCCAGATTCCTACATGTGATTTGCAAGCAAACCATTGCCACGGAAAATGTATTGAATCTATCTCATGTACCTTGTAAACTTAGTATGGTGGGAACACATACCAACGTAACTCATGGTTATATAGACAAGAGTACAAATCTCAATCGCTATATCTCTACTAAAGTAGCCGACTATTTCGGAAGAAATAATAAGTAGAATAAAAGAAATTCCATATAAAGTTATAACTCCTACTAACCTTTTCTCCATGAAGAATATTTGATGTCTTCTTTGTAATTGCAGTCTTCGTCTTCAAGGTCTCTACTATTTCGTCTATATCCCAATTCTGAAATCTAAACTATAGTAGACTAAATCAAGAATTGTGTTTTGGCACCTAAAATTGACAACTAGCTTGACATACCAACGCCAGTAGGTTTGACCGGACAATGCCCTAACAATTTTTTTGAGAGACATTAATGAGACTTTAATGATTTGGGTCGAAAAACCACATTCATCATACTTATATCCTGTTAGAGCACTGCTCGGTCAAACCTAACTAACGTTGATATGTCAAGTTAGTTGGCAAGTTCAGTTGCCAAAACACAATTCTTGATTTAGTCTACTAAAGTTAGTTGGCAAGTTCAGTTGCCAAAACACAATTCTTGATTTAGTCTACTAAAGTTAGATTTCAGATACGGGAATTAGATTAAGTAAGCGAGACCTTGAAGAGGACGATTGGAGCTTAATCATGCAGACATCTTTACACATCGTCATCGACAAAATGTTAGTAGTAGTTGTGACTTATGGACTCTTCGATTCTACTTATTCTATTATTCGGAATATAGTCGTCGACTTTAGTATTGATAGCTTATTGAGATGAATTGTTATCTACACGATGCAAGGTTGTGTTAATATATTTTTTAAGTGTACTAAGGTTATACGATACTTATTGAAAAGACGAGGGTACCGAATACACCACCAATCTTTTGTTTCAGTCCACCTATAAGTCAAACCTTGAACGGTTCCTGTAATCAATAACTCAAGAACAAGATCTCCTTCAGATCTGATTGATTCACACAAGGGAGTCAATACAAGAATCTGAAAGGCTGTGTCAACAACCAAGTAGGATACTTTAATTATAAATGATAAATCAAATATAACGCGGAAGTAAACTAAAGTACACATAAGATTTTTGTTAACGAGGAAACTACAAACTCGTAGAAAAACCCCGGGACCTCGTCCAGTTTGAATACTCTTAAGAATTAAGCCGCCAACACACCTACTCAAGACTTCGGACTAGCTGGTGCAAACAATATGAACCTAATACGACTATTAGTCACAAAGATTTCCCCTCAGTATTCCTACGCCTCCAACCACAGCAAGGTGGTCACGCACATGTACTCCCTTACGCAAACAGACGTCATTTACTGTCTTACGCAAGAGTTGCCTCACAGCCTGTCGCGAGGACTATCGCTACCCAACCTCCAATCAGACGATTACAACCTTATAACGGCAGGTCAGATCGCTAAATGATATCCTTGGTAACTAACAAATATTTCACCGAAGTCGTTTTACACCAAGAGCGAGGATATTAAGTTTACTTAGGCAATAAACACCTCGAGATATCGATCAAGGTTTCAAAACCTAAACTCCCGAAAGAGCAACCTTGTCGTCCGAGTTGGAATCAAGCAGATAGTTGTAGCAAGTACGATATAATATGACCTTGAAGAACGGTGTACCTGCAAAGAATAAATCTAATAACAGCAATCTTGATTCCACTCAATATCTATAGTTTAGGCACACAAACCGAAAACGGCTTGCTGACAAATCCAGGTTAATAGATAAAGAGTATGTTCTAATCACAACGATCTTGAGTGGCCTTATTGCAAAAGAGAAGGACCATAGAATAAACAAGATCGCAAGGTTTGATAGACGTGATAGAACAAAACACAAGTACAATACAAAGAAGACTAGTAAAACATAAACTAGTTTCCCGCAAAGGTACTTCTAGGCTTCTCGATCCCTAGAGAAGACTTTTTGTTAGGGCATTGTCCGGTCAAACCCACTAGCGTTGGTATGTCAAGCTAGTTGTCATTTTTAGGTGTCAAAATTCAATTCTTGATTTAGCCTACTAGAGTTTAGATTTCGGAAATGGGATATAGACAGAGTAGTAGAGACCTTGAAGACGAAGACTGTGAAGACAAAGAAGACATCAATTATTCTTCATCGACAAAAGGTTAGTAGGAGTTATGACTTTATGGATATTCTTCTATTTCTACTTTCTTTATTCTTTCGAAATATAGTCGACTACTTTAGTAGTGATAATAGCGATTGAGATCGTATTCTTGTGTAACATGGCTTTATGTCATGACCAGTATTTGATCCCACGAATAATGTGAATCAAGAATGCATGAGATAGATTCAACACCATATGTCCATTACAATGGTTTGCTTGCAAACTGTTATGTTGGATATTGATGAATCTAAGGAGTACTCTTGAGCAAAGAGCCTGTGGATCACAGCTGAGGACGTTCTCACGTCTAAGTTCTGGTTCAGCCCAGTACTTCCAGCGAAATCCAGGATTTGACCTAATTTGACCTGCGGACGGTTCCCGAACCGGTTTGCGTACCAGACGCTGAAATTCTCCTGTGTCGTATTTGTTCACGAACCAGTACGTGAACCTGACATGGAGATTTCACTGGTAGTCGAATTAAGAGTATATTCTTTTAGAATTTCACTCTGAGTCAAATTCCAAACTCCTTTATCTCTTAGATGGACTTGTGTAAAACATAAATACCTTT
>JAJJMA010123655.1:35901-47438 GCA_023529015.1 Papaver nudicaule
GTGACCACCTACTTCCATCCAGTTGTTCTCCCGAATTTTGATTTTATCTCATCTTCCAATTATCCAGTAAAAATGGCATTGCAAATTAAAAATGCCCCCAAGATTTATTTTTTTCCAAATCCAAGAGTCTCCACTTTAAGGCAGAGTACTCATAGTGTGAATGTTTTTGTCTTTGATGTAGTTAGCAGTCATGAGAGTGGACTATATAGAGTTCTCATCCTGACTCATTCTCCAACGAATTTTATTAATCATGTCATTGTTAATATTTTCCATATGCATACACCCCAATCCACCATACTCTTTGTTAGATCATTGCTCGGTTGAAACTATTGGCGTTGGTATGTCAAGTCAGTTGTCAAGTTTAGTTGCCAAAACAAAATCCTTGATTTAGTCTACAATATTATTTCAGACTAGGATAAACTAGTTATTGAGACGAAGACCAATTGAAGATCGAAGATCGGAGCTTACACAGTTGATATTTATCGTCCTCTCGTCAAAAGGTTAGAAAGGTTCTCCTTGATTTCGTATCTACCAATTCTATCAATTTAATAGTCGATGATGTTGCAATATTGATCTTAGAAGGATTGAAAGATGAGTTCTATTGGCACGATGGTTTTTCCGTACTGGCCAATGATTTTAAGAACTACGGTAGGAATAGAGCCATTTTTGGAATAAGTACTTCAATAGGTTACGCGTTCATATATAATGTAGGAAAATTTCTGAACTCTGGCGTGACAAGTTATATTCGTGTTCATGAACGCGTTCATTCCTGAGTTCAGTTATTCATGAACTCCAACTGTCACGACATGAACGCGTTCAAACCCAGCGGAGAAAACTTATTTCTTTGAAGTTTTGCCCCTTATGAACATTGTAATACCCGGCATTTTCGGCCCATATTTTAGGTTCCCAAATAGACCCATACGGTATAGAATATTTAGAGTTGGAGTAAGGATTTTATATGTATCTAAAGAACAATAATATGTGGCGTGGATTATGGAATTAGAGAAATGTGTTGCTTTGTGATATTATTGAGGATTTGGTTGGAGTTTGAACCATGAAATGCTAATTGATATTGAGGTAGGTGTACTTAACCGTTGCTTTAGCAATTTATTTATTGTTTGAAAATGTTATAAATGGTGTTTGAGAAATAAAAGATAATTGTAAAATGTTTTAGAACGAAGTGAGTTCATGTCTTGTATTGGGTAATGATCCCCAGAAATTATAGGGTAATGATCCCCTGCTAGGAACTTGTGTTCCTGACCATTAATGGCGGCTGGTCCGTGCCGTAAACGATAGGTGGTGTGTACGAGCCAAGGTGTATCGTGCCGTGAACTCACGAACGGAAATAAAATGAATAATACTGAATGATTTATGAAAATGTTAGTTGGAATATTTAAATTGTTTTAAAGAATGATTAAGTATCCTATTGAGCCGTCAACTCACCCCAATTGACATTTTTTGCAAATTTCTTGAAATAGTGGAACTGGAATTACGGAGTTATTTATCTTGATGATTATTTTATATTTTTTTTGTAAATTTGTGAAGTGTAAATTTGATGTAATTATGTATCTAGGATTTTGTATTTAAAATTTATGTAAACTAAAGGTTAGCTAATGTTTGGAGAAGTATAAATAAAATATAATATTTGTTTTAGTTTTGTCTCGGTCCGACCCGTAACGCTTAGAGTTCAGATCTCCAACGGGCTTTGACCCTGGTCCGGGACTCGAGGTGTTACAAACACGTTCATATCAAGTTCTCGGAACTCATGTTCACCCTCTTTCACGTAATTTGATGCGAACCCTTTTGCATGATTTACTTGCTAAGCCATTGCCACATCATTCATATAGGTCAAGGTGATTCTTCTCACTACCTAAGGTCACTTTGGCTAAAGGAACGAGAGAACATTAGGTTGGACTTAGGGGTGGGACTTGGGTTGGGTCAACCTACCCAACCCGTGCCCAACACGAACATTGGGCGAGTTGGGCAAGATATTTCAAAACTTTGGGCAACTATGGGCATATATTTTACCAAACCGAGCTAACTTCGGCAAGCACGGGTTCACATATCTCTAACCCAAGTAACCCGAAGAACTCATGGAACTATAAAATAATTTATATAATTATTTTTATTAGTGGTATTATTATTATTATTTTTATTGTAAATTTTTATATTATTACTTAATGTAAGAAAGAAAATTTATAGTATATTATTGCATTGATAAGAAATCTCAAGTTCTTTGGAATTAATGGCACAATTATTAATGACCGCCATCTATAATATTTACTTTATTACTATTTTTAGTTTCAAACACGCATCATGGGCCAACCAGAGGAACCCGAGGAGCCCAAGATACTAGTTGGGCGGGTCTTGGGCACACCTCCATGGGTTCCATGGGCAACCTGGGCAAAAGATTTTTAGTATGGGCATGGCTCGGCCAAGCCCTCCAACACGCCCAACCAACCCAAGTCCCACCCCTAGTTGGACTTCTCATGTTCGAAAACTTGCTTGAGACCTACTCAAGATTGCATAACTTTCAAGCAATGCCTCCTTTGATGATCAATATAAATAGATGACCTTCTGCAAAGATACAACCAATCCTCTACACATTATTGTGTATCCTTGCATAAAGATTGGTCGTCATCTCGAAACCTATTTTCTTTAGGTTACGACTATTGAAAGACTTCACTTGAGGATCGTGAAGCAGAAGTCGGATTTAATAATCCTGATCCTGTATCTTGATTGATTATATTGTAAATCACTCAATCAATAAAGACCAAGATTTTGATAGAAACTTCGTACGGCTGTACTCGGTATTCTAAGTCCTAGAAGTTCCATAACGCAATTCATGAACTAGGGGTTGTATCAAGTTCGTCACGCGTTACGAGGTAAAACTAGTTAGGCTAGATCAACCCTAACTAGTATATCGATTTCCATTAACCTTGACTTTAAGTCTAAAGGAGATCACCTTTCGTATTCTTTTTTGAAAGACAAATCGAGTACAACCAGACGTCTTGTTAGAGGCAGGGAAGCGTAGTCTTCAAGAAGGACTGTGAAGCAACTCATAGGCCTGTAAAGGATGTCATCTAGGGGAATCAAGTGATTAGGTTCTTGTGGGAGCCAAAAGACGTATGAGCATAAAGGTAGCTGAATTGCTTGGAGGATTAATTCAGTCTCAATTACATTCCAGTCTGAAATCTGATAGTAGGCTAGCGTCTGTATTAGCTTAATATTGTGTGTTAAAATCTGGATTAGGTCTCGGGGTTTTTCTGCTGGTTGCGGTTTCCTCGTTAACAAAACTTCTGGTGTCTTGCTTTGGTTTTACCTTCCGCATTCTATTATCTCTGATCAGTATAATTAAAGTATTGCAAGTTTGTTGATCAAACCTTCGAGTGAATCCATCTCTTTGAGATCTACAAGAACTCATTCATGTTAGGGATTCAGTTCTTGAATAAAGAACTTGACTCAGGTTATTGTTTGAATAGTGATTTGTGAGATCGTTCAAGCAATCTAATCAATTAGGTTCACGAATTAAACCGCCAACACACCTACTCTCAGACTTCAGACTAGTTGGTTAAAATAATCTGATCCTAATACGAATATTAGTCACAAAGCTTCCCCTCGGTATTCCTACTCCTCCAACCACATCAAGGTGATCACACACAGGTACTCTCTTAAGAAAATAGACGTCCTTTACTATCTTTCTTAATAGTTTCTCCATAGTCCTTTATGAAGACTATCGCTACCCGACCTCCAAACGGACGACTACTACCTTTACGGACAACAACCAATATATTGGAAGGTCAACCAGTATATGATATCCTTGGAGACTTAACAGATATTTCACCGAAGTTCCTTTACACCAAGATCAAGGATATTTAAGTTTATTTGGTGATAAACCCCTTGAGATATCAAACAAGGTTTAGAAACCAAATTGTTGATGTTAATCAAAAGCAACCTTGTCGTCCAAGTTGAAATCAAGAAATTTTGGATGCGTACAAAATAACATTGATAAATAAAGTACCTGCAAAATAAAAAAAATAACGATCTTGATTCCACTCAATATCTATTAGTTGGGCACACAAACCAAACTGCTTGCTTACAAATTCAGGTCAATATATAAATAGATGTTCTATCACTACGATCTTGAGTAGCCTTATATCAGAAGAGAAGGACCTTAGAATAAACAAGATCATAAGCTATGATAGACGTGATAGAACACAACACAAGTACAATACAAAAAAACTAATAAAACATAAATCAGTTTCCCTTGAAGGTTCTTCTAGACTTCTCGATCCCTAGAGAAGACTTTCCCACTATTCGCGACAAAGCACAAAGTCTAAGAATCAATGGAATAATGGTATAACAAGTTTCACTTACGAAGAATAAAACTTGGTAGAGGGACAAAGCTTGAAGGAGAGATACAATCCCCTATTTATATGACCAAGGCTTAGCTTTGAAATGTGACAAAGTAATTTCGAAATATTCTTTAAACACATGTGTTTGATTTTGAAATTCCTCATTTGGATTGGCCATATTATATGGTATCTAATATACTTTAGTTATTTTCATTTGATAAAAGATACTTCATTAAATGACATAAGGTAAAAACATTCAAAGAAAATAATACTCTTAAGACATATTTGGATATTTATTTAATTCAAAATATGGTGCTTACCAAATATATTCCCTGGGATAGAGTTCATTTCGTCTTGTCCTTAATTCGAAAATCATCTAAAGATATTATTAACTTCCGTAATGCCGACATCAACTTTGATAATGTCAACACTAACTTCCTAAGGACCACTTGAGCTAGTCAAGTTTATGCCTTAGGTGGAAGTGGAATCAAGTCCAACACGACTCACGTTAGAACAATGGATTCCAGAAATGGACTAAGCCTCGAGTGTTAAGCTTAAGTGAACCATGTACAAGACAAAGGTTCAGGGCATTTCAAATCATACAATAAAAGATATACCGTTTAAGTATAATGTATGATCCACGAGTAATAGCAATATTGTACCACATGAATTCATGATTCCAATATAAATGATCATGTTAATGATATCCGAGAATTCATATCAAACACAAGTAAGATACTTGATTGGGTATTTGAACGTGTAGTATTTAAATAGATACGAAAATCACAATTTAAACACTAATAGTGGTGATTAAAAATCATGTGTCTACAAGCGTGAAAAAGGGATCAACTCTATGAGCAATAATATGCTAAAATTCGTTTTCCCTTGCCAAATAACTAAAGATAGGTTATACCACGTAGTAGCGAAATTGGGTCTTTGATTCGTTAATCCGTTAAAGAGACAATACACTACCATGTAAACCAACAATTCATTATTTAATCTATATGTTCGAGATGATACAATATGTAAATGCGATGACTAAAGCCGTTTATAAAGCAAATTTTATTATGTTTATTTGTTGTAATCTCAGCAGATAGTATGTGCATGATTTTTGTGTACAAACTTATTTTGTTCAATGTCTCACTCGAATTACTATCAACAAAACTCTTGTTTCAATCTCATAATCTACGCATGTATTCATCCATTATATTCTCTAATATTATGATCATAGATTGCCGTAACATACTTTGATATTGCATCATTATATGAAAAAATACCTAAAATTGAAAGTTACAATGAATTCAGTTTGCTTAATAGGAAGTGGATATCATAAATTAAACATCTATGTTAAGTCTGTTTTTCCCCTTAACCCGCTCTGTCAATTGGGCTGAAATATTTTTTCGCTCCCTTCAGGCCCAGGGCAACGAGAGTGAGAACTAAGAACCAAGTAGGAGAAGGTCAAACACCAAATTCCCATATTTCACTCCACTTTCACTCACTCTCAAACTTCTAAACAAATTCTAACGAGAAACACTATCAAGAATCCGTCACTTCTTTCTTTGTCTTCCTAAATTTTTCCTTCAAACTCCTCCATCTTTGTGAAAAAAAGAGGATCTTGGAATTGGAAGAAGGTAGCCATCAAATAGTATATGTATTGAAAGAAGGTATTCATTTTACAACCATCAAAAAATTAAGAATTCTTGTTTCTTTTCGTAAAATCTTGCTCTGAATGGATTCTTTAAGATCATTGTTCTGCTCAATAATTCTCATTCTTTGCCTACTGATTTCATCAATTATTTTTGTAGCTTATGTTTCCATGGATAACATCACTCTTGTTGGTGATGCTTATGTTCAAGAAAATGGTAAAAAATGCCTCACATCTTCTTCTTCACATTTTATTGGTGTTGGTAGCGCTTTTTCAGTCATCCAGTTAGATTGCGGGTTTTTTTCTTTAATTTTACCGCTTCTTTCATTTCAAACTTCACATTTAGTAGCAAACCGGTTTCTTCTTCTGATTCTTCATCTTTTCCTCTACTGTTTGAGGATGGTTTAACTTTCATCATCACTTCTTGCCCTAACATAATTGAGAATGGGTTGGGTCTCACAAATAATCAAGAAGAGGAAATGTACGTTGAGATCGAATTCAATACCAAACATATAAGAATTGATATAAATTAGTTGTTTTTAGTTGCTTCGGTTGAGTCAACTTCGATGGTTTTGATATATATATATATATATACGAAGGGGATCCGTAAACAAAAGGATTTAACAAAATATTTTGACAAATCTTAATAGCCGTTAGATTTTATGTATCTTAACGGTCTAAATTGTCAATGACGTGGCAATGAAATTCACTCTACGCCTGTTTGGCTCAAACTAATTTAGTGCCTAGAAAAAAACTATGAAGTTAGGGTTCTTACCATACCAAAAACAAAACCCTCAATTTCCCATTCTTTCCCATTCTCTCCATCACTGTAATAATTACACGACCTTCTAGTTAGATGTTGTCTAAATATCATTACATGCAAAATCAGTCTTCGTGTATGGGACTATCATTACATGTCAAAATTAGATTAAACTATTGATCGGTGCAACATTTGCAGCATACAGTAGAAAGATCCTGTTAAAGAATCCTTGGATTGATTCGTATGTTTTAACTGAAAGCGGGAATCGTTGGATTGGATCAAAATTAGTAATTAACTATTGTAACCTTTTAGAATCACACCGAATTCATTGTGAACATGAAGCATATTTCAGTAATTGAAATAAAGAATTAACATTAACTGATAATATCAACGATGAATCCAACATACACGATGAACATAAAATCTCTAGTACTATTTCTAGATATTCTTCCCCTTTAAATTCCGTTTAGTTTGAGCCAAACGAGCACTAGAGTTAGTTTAGCTGCCATATCATCAATGATCGAACCCGTTAAATATTTAAAATCTAGCGGTCAACAATATTTGTTGAAATAGTTTGTCAAAACACTTTGTTCACGGATCCCCACCGATATATATAATGTTAGAAGAACGCATGGGTTGAATACATGGATTCCAATAAGATGGTTGAAGCTTGGCTAAGTTATATAAACCCAAACCCGTTAGGCCAATTCTCCCTGCACATTTTGATCTTTCAAACGTTTCAATGCACCTGGGAGAATTCTTGTTTATTGGTTTTTCTGTATCGAAAGGCACGGGGGCTTCAATGGAACATATGATTGAAAATTGGGTATTCTCAACCGATCTTCCACCTTTTCCGAAACACGGGTTATGGTTGGATGTTCTGTCTGTGGTACTGATGAGAGTTATGTATTCATATTTAGTGATAAAATTGATTATTGCAGCAATAGTTTGCTGTGCAATTTACAAGTAGATCTTTCCTTATCAAAGTGCATAGCAAACAACCTCTAAGCTAGTCGATAACGGTTAGTATTTCATCTATTATGTTGAAGTATTTATTGTATTTGGATAAAGAAGAACCTTCGAAGTTATTATTAGTTTCTCTTTGATCATAAATATTATGGTTTACACATGTTATTTAGAGTTATTGATCAAAAATAAATGTTAGTTTTGTTGTCACGGTCTTGTGATTACTCTAGTAAGTAGTATTGTGTGTGTAATATCACCACTAAATACAAAGTATTTTATTTTTTGGTGTTTACCCGTATGGTTATTTTTTATGTTTGCCAAAATGTTTATTTTCATTTGTTAAATTGCCTTGCATGCAGTGGCGGATCTATGTGTGGGCACACCTAGGCACGTGCCTTTATATAATTTTGCTTATATATCTTTAACTACCTTTGTTTAACAGAAACTTTCCTTAAACTTTCTTGTTATTTAAAACTTCAAATTGAGTTTTTCTTTATCTAATATAGGTAATAAATTAGAGTAATTGAAGCGCATACCTTAAGCTAAGATTTAATTTTGCTACAAAATAGGTAAGAACTAAGACTTTCTATAGTTTACGATCCAAGTATATGCATTTCAAGGATTAGTCATCACCATTAATACCAATACACTACCAAGTAGCCACTAGAACAAAAGCTTAAAGCACTTCATTGTGTTTTTTCTTTTTAAATATAAAATTCATAAGAAAAGTTTGAATATATATATATATATATATATATATATATATATATATGCAAACATAGACCTTAACATCATTAAATTTAATTATATTTAAAAAATTTATTAGTAAATTTGAAACATGTTTTACCAGGTTCAATACTTAAGCGATTTTTGATTAGCAAATTCATATCGTCTTTCTTTATCTATAGTTTAAAAAAAAACCATCTTGGTTTTGTTTTAAATTTTTGCATTCTGAATTTATATTTTTCTTTTCTCAGGATAGTTAGCTCACATACGTAGTCGGATGCAAGATGAGTGGATGAATGATAATTTTGTTTTGCTATCTTGAAATTAAAGACAGTTTTGATGTTATTGGTAACGAGGTTATCATACGGAACTTCGAAAATAAGCAAACTCGTCGTGGACAATTACAAAATTTATTAATTCAATAAAGAGATTATTGATCAAATAAGTTTATGAAGTGCCTCTACCAACATAAAGTTCTGCATCCGCTACTGCTTGTATGTATGTTTATCTGTCAATTTGTATTCCTGCCATCTAGTGAATGAATTAAAATCGTATGTTAACATGTTAGGTGTCACATCTTTACTTTGATTTGTTACTATAAAAATCTAAGTTTCTCTATCATAATGCGTTGTATTTAATTTTTGTGTTTGTCGCAAATGCACCTGGTGCAACATCTTCAGAACCAGATATTAGAGTGAACGAAGAGGTATTACCTGAAGGAGATCAAGAACGTATGAGTTATAATGAAGTAAATACCAATGTGACTATTGATCAGGGTGCTATAAGAGAAGCTCGCATTTTCGAACTTAAGAAAGAAATTGAAACCTTGGCATTTCGTATCAATCAAGTCGATGATTTCAGAAAGATATCAGTGTTGTCAAGGAAGACAAAAAGAGCTTATTTATTTATTTATTTGTTTTGATCAGCAAAACAATCAATGTATATTAGAAAAAAGAATAAAAGTGATTACAGATTACCGGATGTACCAGCCATGAAACCAAAAGAAGAGAAACAGAAAATAGCCATTACAGGAAGAATTGAGCTCTATTTTCGCATTAGCACTGCTCACTTATTATCCATATCCTGAAATTTGATACTTTTAAAAGACAAATAGAGCTTATTCTAGAGCATTCACTGAACTTAAGGAAAAATTTAAGAGATGGAAGAACTTTCAGAGAGGGAAGGCGAGAAAAGAACTTGACGCTTTGGTTGGTGAAATCAAAGGGGACTTATGATGTGCATTACGGTACAATGAGAATTTTTTTACAGTTGCAGCATATTAATATACCCCGCTTTTGTTCCATAATAAACCTCCAAAAATAGGCCATTAGCTATCTCTTGGTAGAAGAAGCCTAGGGTGAAGTTTATTCAGCCAAAAGGCAACAAAGATGCCCATGTACTATATTGTTTTGATGTGTAGTGATGATTCACATAATCAGTATTTCAGTACTTGTTTCTCTTTGGTCTGAATCCTTTTTAGTTTTTTGTTTGGAGCTTTGTGTAGAAATTGGAACATGTCATGGAGGTCTGTGGATATGGTTATAAGCAGTATTGGTTCCACCTGTGTATAGTAAGATTTCATTTTAATACAAAACGGTCCACATTTAGCATTCCCTCCATGACTCCATCTCCTTTGGTGGTTGCTAACACCGCATAAGAATACCATCCTAAACTAGTACCTTACATTTGATTAAATCGTTTCATTGATGAGAGAGAACCCATTTGAGTATTTAGGGATTCTCTTGTTTTCTTCTGTTTTGGAAACACTTTAATCATCCAATTCGCCAGCTATTTTTTCATTACCATAGTAAAAGTATAAAACATCCAGAGACTTTTAATCATAAATATGGCGGCTGAGTAGGGACTATAAGCTTCCATAGAAAACCAAGAAGGTAGAGCAAAAACAAAATGTAAAAACGTCTTTGACCACATGAACTCTCAAGTTCGGCACCAAACGTTTGTAAAATAAATATGACTTCTTTGTTTCGAAACCTAAATCTGGTTTTGTTAACATGAAATCTTGATGTAATTGGTAAAATCCCAATAGGGTAGGATTTTACCAATACACCCAAGTTAACTTATATGAGATGCATGATATCAAATGTAAAACAAGTGTAATGACATTAAAGGGAGATCAGAGGTAATAGAGAAAGAGCTATTAACAGGTAAAGTAAAATCTCTCAAGTATATCTTATTAGTTCATGACTTGTTGTATTTCTCACCTTGACAAAGATAATCTCTATACAAAATATCAAGTTCTTCACTAGTTTCTGAGCTATGGAGAGTAAGAAGAAATGTTCTTTATCTCTCTATAGATCAGCCCCAGAGTTCACTATTCCAACTGTTTGTGCATGAAACTATCCTAGTCTTACGTCACTAACTTAAAAGATATATATATATAGTATCGAACCCTTGGAACTCCACAATATAAAAGAGTAACATCCGTTACAACACATAAATAACTAAGAACACTAAACTACTTCTCCAAAGCTTTAATTGTTCCTTCATATAAAGGTGGTAAACATAATACAATATACAAGTTTTAGTCTTAAATGACTTTGAGTAAGGTTACAAGATAATGTTGATGATAATTCTTACTGAGCTCACTACTTAGTTCTTCTCTCCAATTCTCGCACTCTATCATTCATCCTCATCTCATTCCACTGAGCTGAGTATTTATAGGAGTCATAGGCGGTTCCCAGATATCTGCGTTCACACCTGGTGGGGTCCTCACACCTCCTTTATTAGTGCGGCTTTCCTCAAGTTTTACTACTGAAGTCTTCTCCTATGTGCGGCTCACTCTTGTTTCCATCGTCAAGAACTTGACACGCGTCCCTTGACCTCTGACTTGCTCTGACTGCGCATTTAATGAAAGTGGTTGGATGTTTCCCACACTTTTACAGCTGTCTCTCGATGCTTGGTCTTCCTAGCTCTATCGTGGTTGATTCTCAGCCTTTCATCAAATCCTTACTCGAGACGTGTAGTAAGATCCTTAGGTCTTAGCCTGTGCTTCGCTCTCACCCGACTTATCTTACTCCCACTTCCTAGATGCTTACACGTGGGTGGTGAGTACTTTGTACCAACA
>JAJJMA010123667.1:0-42252 GCA_023529015.1 Papaver nudicaule
CCGCTTGTAAGTTGATTTCCGTATGACCTGGATAAATCCGAAGGAAGACACTTTGTGTATGTCAAACTGATAGAGGACAGTTCAAACATACAGTTGATAATTGTGGTTGCAAAGCCGGAATTATTGACACAAGCCTTTAATAGCGGTTAAAGCAACTCCTAGGCCTGTAAAGGACGTCACACTACAACAAAAGTGGCCATTAGCGACGAAATTCGTAGCGACATACTGAGTTTGGTCGTTGTATATGTTAAACAGCGACGATGGAATATGTTGTCGCAGAAGTAACCATTTTTGCGACAAGATAAAAATTTGTAGCTAAGATGGTCGCTAAATCCTATGAACAGCTACCAAAATTGACGTTGTAGCTAAATCACGTGAACATCGACAAAAAATAACCTTGTCGCCAATGATATTTTTTTGCGACATTATTAATGGTCGTTAAAAGATAATTTTTGGGACATAATTCATTTCGGTCGCCTAATGGTCGGCTTTTAGCGATAATTTAAGCGATAACATCAATGTTATCTCTTCCAGGCCTCCTTCCTCATCAGATAAGATTCCATCGGTCCCAATTCGTCTGCTTCTTTTCGTTCAGCAATGTTCCCACAAGATCACTACGAACTAAGTCTACTGATTTAAAAGAGTCCACAATAAACTAAGACTTCTTCTCCTGTTTAATCTCCTACTTATCATATGGAAGGGTATCCTATTAATATTTCACTCATATTCTATCTTTTTACCCATTTTGAACTTTTGTATTCTTAATCCTTTCACCTTTTCTCTCTTCAACGAGGAAAAAAAAAACGTTTGATCCGTTTATATGAAACAAGGAATCTGAGCTGCTCTTGAGCTTTTAATAGGTGAGAAATATTGGTTCAATTTGTACAATTTTCGTAGCAATTTAATATTTCATTCTTCTTATCAAGCTTAAGCTTTGAAATTTACTCTCCAAAACTGAAATTTGATTATTCTTAATAGGGTTCAAGCCAATTGAAGGTATTGCCTTTCAGCTGGTCGAGAAAATTCCTATGAGCCAATTGATTGTAGTACTTTTATAGTTTTATTCTCTCATTCGATGCATATGTACTGTTTGTTGAATGTTCCACAGCAGTTCTCATACATTATTAGCTTTCTTCAAAAGATTGTAGTAGACAATCTTTTTAGATTCAGATTTTGGGTGAGAAACAAGCAAATTTACATTTGGTTTATATTTTTGCAGGCTTTGTTAGTGGCCATTGGAAACCAATGATGGATAGGGGTTGGATTAGACTAAAAGACAGATCCTCCGATGAATATAAAAAAGGTATCCAGTCTTTTATGTCAGTTGTAGAGAATCACATTGATGCAAAACAGAAAACACTTTGTCCATGTCGCAGTTGTCTAAATAAGAACCCGAAGCGTAAGTTAGGTTTAATTAGACGACACTTGATTTCAAACGGTTTTTCCACAAGTTATCAAGTGTGGTTGCATCATGATGATTACTTACCATAATCATTACCAAAATCAAATAAAGCAGATGGAGCTACATCCAGTGTGCACCAGAGTGAAGTGCGCGAACATGATGAAATCTTTGATATGTTGAATGAGTTGGGTGCACCAGTTTCTATTGATAATCAATCTACATGAGCGCCCGAGGGAAGAGCTAATGTCAATGATAATCCAAAAGTAACTGAAACAATTTTGGGATTATTAGAAGAAGCAAAGAGAGAAGTATACCCAGGTTGCAGCGACATGTCATCCTTAACGTTTTTGGTCAAGTTGATGCATATTAAGGTGCTCAATCATATGAGCATTAAAGCTTTTAATATGGTGCTTAAACTACTTACTGAAGCTTTTTCCCAGTGCAAGAATACCAGCCACATACTACGAGGCTAAAAAGGTATTAAAGAATTTGGGATTGGGGTATGAAACCATTGATGCATGTAAATATGATTGTGCTTTATTTCGGAAGGATCATAGTAAAAAAGATGAATGTCCCGTTTGCGGAGAACCTAGATACATATATCATCAGACTAAGGGTAAAAAAGGTGCACAGAAGGTTCTGCCTTACTTTCCATTAAAGCCTAGATTACAAAGATTATTTATGTCAAAATATACGGCATCTCCAATGTATTGGCACAAAGCAAGCGCACCGAAATAGAAGACATACTAAGACACCCAACAGACGCTAAAGGATGAAAAGATTTTGATGCCCAATATAAATGGTTTGCAAAATATCCGCGTAATGTCAGGCTTGGACTCGCAACTGATGGTTTTAATCCGTTCGGAAATATGAGCAACTCCTACAGCATGTGGCCATTAATACTTATTCCGTCAATCTTCCGCCTTGGATGTGCATGAAAGAGCCATACTTCATGATGGCATTACTTATTCCAGGGCCTCTGGCCCCTGGAAAAGATATCGATGTGTATTTGCAGCCTTTAATAGATGAATTGAAAGAGTTATGGGAAGTTGGGGCAGATACTTACGATGCCTCTACAGGAAAGAATTTTAAAATGCATGTTGCAGTCCTTTTAACTATAAACGACTTTCCTGCCTTTGGGAATTTATCTGGTTGGAGTACTAAGGGGTACAATCCGTGCCCAGTATGTAATTCTGATTCGTCATCTCAGCGCTTGAGGAGTAAAACAGGTTATTTGGGTCATCGTCGTTTCTTGCCCAGTGGTCACCCGTGGCGACGTAACAAGAAATTCAACGGTAAGAATGATCTTCGAGATCCACCTAAAGAATTGAATGAAAATGATATTATTAACCAGTTAGAGCAATTCAAACATGTTGATCTAGGAAAACATCCAATTCGTATAAGTAAAAAAAGAAAGCGTAGTTAATGATAAGCTAAATTGGGTAAAAAATAGTATCTTCTTTGAGTTGCCATATTGGGCATCTGTCAAAGTAAGACATAAGCTTGATGTGATGCATATAGAGAAAAATATTTGTGATAACATTATGGGGACATTGCTAAACATCGATAAAAAAAACTAAAGATACGGAAAAAGCTCGGTTAGATCTGGCAGATATGAATATTAGGCCAGAACTCCATATAGAAGTGAAAGGGGGTAAGTGCATTAAGCCACGTGCTTCCTATGCTTTGACACCAGAACAAAGAAGGGAATTTTGTAAGTTCTGAAATCTGTGAAGTTTCCAGATGGATATGCATCAAATATTTCAAGAAAAGTGAGCATTAGAGATGGCAATATACTGGGTTTGAAAAGCCATGATTGTCATGTTTTGTTACAATGACTTATTCCTGTTGGAATTCGTGCTTACTTGCACAAGGATATATGTGATGCCCTGATTGAGTTGTCTAATTTTTTTATGAGACCTGTGCGCAAAATCTTTGAGTGTGAAGCATCTGAAAAAATTAGAAAAAGAGATAGTTTTGATTCTTTGTAAACTAGAAAGTATCTTCCCGCCAGCATTTTTTGATGTTATGGTTCATTTGTCGGTGCATTTGCCGTATGAAGCTAAAATAGCTGGTCCAGTGAACTATAATTGGATGTACCCAATTGAAAGGTATTTGTCACAAGACTATCTGTTCTTATGTTCAAATTTCAATACAATATATGTACCCTAGAATGTTATATGTCTATGTGTGTTTAAGTCCTAACATATATATACTTGCAGGTTCTTAGGATCACTTAAGCGGTTCGTGAAAAATAAAGCTCGCCCAGAAGATTCTATCGCAGAAGGATACATTGTGAGGGAATCTTTAACGTATTATTCAATGTATCTCCGAGGAATCGACTAAATTTAATCGTGAAGAAAGGAATGATGATGCCTCTGGTGATGATCACGGTAAAAAAAAGAAACATCGTTGCATGTCTTTTCTCAAAGTGCGCGTCCAATTAGTCGCCCATCTTACAAACAGTTATCAAAGAAAGAGAAGGAAATCACTGAGTGGTTTGTCTCAAATAATTGGGGTGAGTTACGCCCATACTTGGAGTAAGTGAGCTTTTCTCTATTCTTAGTGCGTAATTTAGCATTCTCTGAAATCGATATATTGGTATTTATTATGTCTTGTTCACGTATAGCAAGCATATGGATGAATTGAAAGCAGAATCTAATGTCAACTTACATCTACGGCAAAAACAAGAATTTCCAGAATGGTTTAAACGACATGTAAGTATACAGTCAAGTTAAAAATCTGAATGTACGTAATACTAATATGTGATGTGATGATCTGATATTGTTTATGTATATGTTTACATTACAGGTTTTGGCATTGCGAGACAAAGGATTAGCTGATGCAACCGACGAGTTATATTCTATAGCATGTGGCCCAGATTCTCGTGTGAAATCATATTCAGGATGTGTTGTGAATGGGGTTCGCTTTTTCACCAAATCTTGTGATGACATTCGTACGACCCAAAATAGTGGACTGGTTGTTGATGGGGAGCATGAAGGCAAACCAATCAGTTTTTATGGAATTCTCTCTGACATCATAGAGATGCAGTATTTGTTTCCATACAAAGTCATGTTGTTTAAATGTGAATGGTTCGATCTGGATCCAAAGAAAAAAAGAGTTATAAAGGATCACAACTTGACTTGTATAGATGTGAGTGGCAGGTGGTACAAGGTTGATCCTTTTGTGCTTGCTGATGGCCAACAAGCTCAACAAGTATTTTACCTGGATGATTATAAATTTGGATCAAAGTAGAAAGTAGCAGAAAGAATGCACCATAGGCATTTGTGTGTTCCAGAGTTGGAAGAGATTGAAGAAACATAAACGTACAAAACCACTGAAGAAGCATACCAACATAATGAGGTCTCAACCCTTTTGGAAACTGTTGAAGAAGAAGAAGAAGAGATCTTCATGCACGGGAATTTAACAGACGCGGTGCAGAACCAGAGATATTAGACACACCTAAAGACCTCACTGATACATTTATTTATGATGTAGAAAGCGATGTAGAATATGAAACTGCAATAGAGTATGTTGACAGTGATGAAGATGTTATTCTAAGTGATGATGAGATGTAGTTGGCATGTCTTAATTCTTAAAATAAAGTATGAGCTAATCTTACCTTGCTTTCTTCTCTCTCGCCACATTCACCACCAATATTTCACGTAAAAGGTTTGTTTCATGGTTCTTTTCCTCTTTTATTTTCATTTTCTCTTCATTTTGTGTGAATTGGATATCCTTACAAAGTATGAATATGGTCTCTGTAAGACTTTTTGTTTTTGATGTTTTTCCTCTTAATTTTCTTTCTTTGAGTCAAGAAGCAAATATGACATTAGAGATGGTGTTAGAGAGCGCATAATGTAATTGATACATTTGTACTTTGGGAAATTTCTTTGGTAATAAAGCAGAGCGGCGTTCTGTCCTATTTTAATACAATTGATATGGTTTGTTTTTGGCTTAGTTGAAAAGTTCTATGGTAAAGAAGACCTTTGTGTTTCCATGTTTGATGAAACCTGATCATTATGTACAATTTGAAACCAGGTGAAGCTACTGACAGTGACATGCTTACCAGAGTTTCCGTAGAATTTGAGTTATTCAATAACTCGAGAACAACCCAACATTTTACCCCAAAACCAAAGCTCTATATCTTTCCACTTGGCTAATTTTGAATCAAATTAAGTAAATGCATTATGCTAGCGTGCTTATAAGACTTACATGTGTACCATCAAGGAGGACAAAAATGTTTGTGGTGATAACACACTGAAAGTTGATGGAACACCAGTCATCAGCTAAAAAGACCAGTCAACCTCTACCGTTGAATACTTTCTTTTTTTAGCAAAACCTAATTTTTTTCCTCTCACTTCACTTTTCTTTACTCTCTCTCAAGCTCTCTCTGCGCCTATTTTCGCTTCTTTCTCCAGCTCTTTGAAGCTCTCTCTTTTCTTCTCCAAGTCGATCTAATAGAAGTATTGATTTAATTAGATGAAGATGTTGTGTTTCAACTCAAACAAATCAGACAAATAAACTATAAATTTTTATCGTTTTTTCATTTTATTGTTGTTTGAAGAAAAAGAAAATGTGAACCCTAACTATAAAATGAAACACGCTAAATATTTGTAGCTAAGAAGACAAATATTTGAAACTCCGACTATTTTTCATCGATCCGAGTTCTGTTCTACAGGGTTAGTATGCTTTTTAAACCCTTATTTATTTACAAGCCCTAGTTTAATTTAGCCTATAATGCTCGGAAACTGTTGCAACTTGTGTCATGCTCCTAACTGCTCGGAAACTCAGCAACACCTCTTTTATGGTTGTTCCTTTGCTACTGATCTTTGGAGCTGGATTTCAACTGTCTTTCAACACCAGTTGAATCTTAACTCGACGTCAGACCTGTTCTCTTCAGTTAGGATGTTTCAAGGTTGTTCACAAGTCAAGAATCTACTGTGGGTTGCGATAGTTAATTGTATCTGGTTAATATGGGATTGTAGAAATCAGCTGAGATTTGAAAATGTTGTCACTCCCTCTCCAGTTGCGATACGACGACTCACGACTCTCATTAGTGAATCGGGTAAGAACATCACAGGCTTCTCCTTTAGTACTTCAAAGGATCTCCAAGTTCTGAACGCTTTTCAGCTATGTAGCAGACCACCTAAAGCTCCTCGAATCTTTGAAGTCAAATGGAATCCTACTATCTTTGGATGGATTAAGGCCAATGCTGACGGCTGCTCTCTTGGTAACCCTGGCCTTACAGGTTGTGGAGTGGTCTTTCGCGATCACAACAGCCTAGCCTGTGGCTGTTTAGCTCAATCTATTGGCCATGATACTTCGATGGCAGCTGAATATTGGGCGGCTATTTTTACGTTTCGAATCGCGCAGTCGAGAGGCATTCAAAAACTGTGGTTTGAATGTGATTCTTCAGCAATTCTTGCAGCCATTGAAAATCCAAGTTTAATCCCTTGGAATCTTGCAGTTCAATGGTCAAATTGTATGAGGTACCTCTCTAAGATCCAGTTCAGATATTCCCATATTTTTCGCGAGGGTAATGCAGTGGCGGATTCGCTAGCCAAACATGGGGCTTCTACGGAGTCCAGATGGTGGCAAGAGCCCCCAAATTTTGTGAGAAATAAGTTAGGCATAGATAGGTCGTGCCTGCCGGTTTACAGATTTCGGTAATTGTAATTTTTCTTGCTTTTTGTTTTTCATTTTGCTTTGTTTTTCTTTTATCTTCCTTCTGTATCCTTGAGGTCAGGCCTAGCCCCCTCTTTCTTTTTCTTGATTTTAATAAAATCACTTCCCAATGTGCCAATGCCATGGGAAGTTTCTTTAAAAAATATATATATATATATATATATTTGCATATAATGAGCTGATTTTATCTGTTTCTCTTTATTGTTATTGTATTTTATTGTTATTGAATTATGAAATTGAGCAGGGAAGGAGTTGAAACATGGTTAGAAGTGCACATTGAAGTCACCTCTCGACCACCAACATGACGCACATCAACTGTTCGTAAACATTCCTGAACCACTAAGTTTTGATGTTGCTGCCGTCGAATTGCAAGGAATGGCTAAGATGTAGAGTCCTGGTTTATTAAGACACAATGCGTTTGAGATGAATTCGATTTTGGAAATAGATTGGTGTGAGTTCGAGTTATCTGGTCGACAAAACAGGGAGAGTATTGGTTGTTGTCATTGATTCAAAGGTGATTTTATTATGGATATGAGATCTTTAGTAGTTAGCTGGTGCTTTCAGTCAATTTGTGTTCATGTATGGTGCCATAACACTGCGGCAGCTGATAGACGGTCAAGTTCTTGATTTTTTAGCTAGCCAACGCAGTCAAGTTGGTTTCCTTGTTTTAAGGTAGTGGGAGTCTACCGTATGGTTAAATTTTCTAATAAAAAGTGAAAACCAATCCCTCCGAAAAAAATTTTAGTTCCCGCCTGTATTTCCAAAAAACAATTATGTTCCTAAAATGTCTCTCCCACTCTTCCTGTATGTCTCATAACTGCATCTTCTATTTCTATCACCCCTAATTTCTTTTTCATTAGTTGGATTTGTGCTTCCATTAGAGAGGGAAAGAATTAGATCCATAAGTAAGTGGATATAAGAATTAGATCCATAAGTAAGTGGTATTTCCACTCCTTTTTTTTGTTCTTTTTGTTTTAATCTTCACACTCCATGTTTTTTGTTTCATGTGTTCCACTGTGATTTTATTTGTATCATATCCATTTTCAGCCTGAAACATTGATTCCAATTCTTTTCAACGAACAATCAAGTTAGGTTTTCCTTCTCTGTTTTTTTATAAATTTAAGTTTAGGATTTTTTTCGGCAATGTTTCTTGATTTAAACAAGTAGAGATTTCTTTTTATCTGGTCCAAATCTTAGATGAACCATAGTTACTAGAAAGCTTATTTGTCTGGAGTCTAGATTTTGTATGTGTTACTGTTTTACACTTTTACTGATAATGGGATTCTTAATTAGTTCAGCAGGTTACCTTATGGCGGCTAGGAACCAACATCGGAGTGTTTCTAGACGAAGTTCTTCAAGGAACTTGACTACAGCAGAGAACTTGACTACAACTAACAATAATATCGGTATGAAATTGAGAATATAAACATATTACAGTTGCTTTATATTTTTCTTTTATGGTTTGTAGCTATTTTGAATATTGTTATATTCTGTAGAACACACAAGATCTGGACGTTTAACTTCTCATGTGGATCACTCAACTCATCATTCAGATCCTTCAACTCAGCTTGAAGGAGAAGGTGAAGGTGAAAGTTATCTAAATAGAAGAATTAGTTTTAGATGTTATAATAGTGTGTTAACTATAGTAGTACTTGTTGATATTTGTTACTGTATATATTTTCAGGAGGTGAAGTCAATGTTGGAGATTCAAGTGATCATGGAGAAGCACAAGACGATTCCACAGATGCTAATGGTATATTATTTTACACATTGTACTGGATTTGTTGAATTAATTCCTCAATGAGTGTTTTATATGCATCTATTTTATATTACAGGAACGAGGAGGCATTGGGCTTACGAGAGGTGTGGGGATTGAACAACATGTAGACCGATATGGAAGAATAGTCATTGTTATCGATGAAGAAGATGGAAAACCCACTGATGAAAATGCAAGGAAACTTTCTACTGAATGTTTAAAAAATAACATTTTTAAACATTGAATTGATCGTAATGTACTTTTATCTGAAATTTCTCTGTGGAATTGATCGTAAACTCTTTTCACTTCGGTGAATGCTTGTTGTGGTATAGTCATCCTCTATTAGGTAGCAGTTCCTCTGTGGAAATTATCTAACGACTATAAAGACTTCTCTTGAGAGTTGGGAAGCACAGGTAGATTGAGACCTTAGTGGTTGATATCAGATTACCTGTAACCTCAGGAACCTAATTACGTTCTTGTCTATTCCATCGTCCTTCTCTTCTGCTATAAGGCTATTCAAGAACTGGTTAAGTTACGTAAAGGTTGAAAGAAAGCAACGCACGACTGCACTCGGTGTTGTAAGACCTAGTTAGCTCCAGTTGTATAAGTTTCTTAAGTGATTCTTCGTTTACAACTGAGGTAGAGATAAGTTGGGCATAGTTTACTCGGTTTAATTGTCAGCCCCCGCTTGTAAGTTGATTTCCGTATGACCTGGAGAAATCCGAAGGAAGTCACTTTGTGTATGTCAAACTAATAGAGGATAGTTCAAATATACAGTTGATAATTGAGGTTGCAAAGCCGGAATTATTGACACAAGCCTTTTAACATCGGTTAAAGCAACTCCTAGGCCTGTAAAGGACGTCAGTTGGGGGAATCAAGTGTGTAACGAACTGTGGGAGATCCAGAGACGTAAGGAGTGCGACAGTAGCCAATTCGCTTGGAGGGCTTGAGTTGGTCTCTGCTACATCCTAGACCGAAGTCTTATAGTAGGCTAGTGTTTGTAGACAGTTTGTACTGTGCGGTTTTCAATCTGGACGAGGTCCCGAGGTTTTTCTATAGGTTGTAGTTTCCTCGTTAAAAAAATATATGGTGTCTTGTGTGCTTTACTTTCCGCATTATATTCTCTGATTATATAATTAAAGCAAACACAAGAAGTACGTTATTAATAACCTGATCGTTGTCCCCAATCCATCCATTGGATTTACCAAGACCTTGTCTTGTGTCGGACTGATCACTTGTGATCCAAACTCAGGTTATACAGATTTGGATATGATTTTTGAGATCATCCAGATCTGACCATAAGACTCACGAGCCAAAACGAAAAGTTGGTAGTATTTCGGTACCCCTGCTTTTTCAGCAATTATGATGGGGGAACCTGAATTGCATTTCACAGCGGTAGAGCCAACAAAAGATATTAATATCGGCGAAGGAGATACTCCATAGATTGTTAAAATTGGTACCTTATTGAATGAAGAAGAATCAGCTCAGCTAGAAGCTTTGCTGAGAGAATATGTAGACGTCTTTGCTTGTGGAATGAATGAAATGTCGGGTATTGATCCAAAAATAACATGCCATAGGTTGGATATTGATCCAAAAAGCAGGACATTCAAACAGCGAATAAGAAAACTAGCTTCAGCGTACAAGGAAGCAGTGGAAGCAGAAATAGATAAGCCTGGTATCATTAGACCAGTTTGGTGGTGGTACCAAAGAAGAACAAGAGATTAAGGATTTGTATCGACTCCAGCAACCTGAATAGGGCTTCTCTAAAGAACAACTTTCCATTACCAAGTATTGATCAGACTGTCGACGTCATATCAGGGCACGAATTGTTATCTTTTATGGACGGCTACTCAGGGTACAATCAAAAACCGCTAGCAGAAGAAGATCAGCGGTATACGACATTCTTTTCTACCAAAGTCTTATTTTGTTATACAACGATGCCCTTTGGGCTAAAGAATGCGAGGGCTACTTATCAAAAGATGGCACAGACTATATTTGAGAAATGGATTGGGAAACTAAGGAGGTATACGTTGACGACTTGTTGGTTAAGAGCAGAGTAAAGAAGACTCATGTACAAGACTTGACAGAAATATTTGATCATATGCGTATAACCAAGTTAAAAATTAATCCAGCAAAATGTGTGTTCGGTGTCACTTGGGGGAAATTCTTGGGGTATGTTGTTACCGAAAATGGTGTTGAAGCAGATCAAGCGAAAATCCAAGCCATTAGAGATATGCCTTCGCCGGCCACCTTGAAGGATGTTCAACGACTCAATGGAATATTAGCATCTCTCAATAGGTTCATTTCAAGGTTCTCCGACAAGTGCAAGCTCTTTTTCAACATGTTAAAGAAGGGTTTAATTGGACTGATGATCATGAAGTTGCCTTTTAAGGAATTAAGAAGTACCTAGCTACCTTACCAGCCATTCAGCCGTCGGAACATGGAGAAGAACTCAGAGTCTACCTCGCCGCTACTTCAGCAGCCGTTAGTGCAGTGCTTGTTCGAACAAAAGGAGGAGAGACGCCGATCTATTACATCAGTCGAACCTTGCAACCCGCTGAGAAGAATTATACTAAAATTGAACAGCTCATCTTAGCTTTGGTCTTTGCTTCTCGGCGACTTTGCCCATATTTCCATGCTCATCCTATTACTGTTCTGGCAAAAACTCCAACTGAATCTATTTTTCATAGTTCGCAGAGAGCAGGGCGAATCGCTAAGTGGAATGCCTAAATAGAGCAGTTTGGTATAAAATATGAAATTCGAACAACACAGAGATCTCAAGTTATCGCCGACTTTCTTGTTGATTTTCCAATTGAAGAAGAAGAACAGATTTAAGATATACCATTTATGGAGGAGGAGCAAGAAAATGAAGTACCAGAGCTTTTACGCAGAGACCCAGCCCAATGGGAGGTGTATATGGATGGATCAGCTAACAAAGAAGGAAAATGAATATGCATAGTTTTCACGTCGCCGAAAGGAGCACAGATAGTTCATTCGCTGAGACTATAATTCCCAATAACTAACAATGATGCGGAATATGAGGTTGTAATTCATGTTATGCGACTTATCATCGAAATGGATATCAGCGATGTTCGTCTCACCGGCGATTCCCAATTGGTAATTCGGCAAATCTCGGGAAATATGAAGCACATGGCTGTTCACTGGCTAGGGAGTACCCCCAGAGGATCACTGGTATCCAGTTAAGGCACATCTGCAGAAAGGATAATAGAAACGCCGCCGCTGGCATTTATCTCATCTATGAATGACAGATCCAGAAATCACCTTTATAGCAATTGAACGTGTAAAGAGTCTTCAAAAGAAGAAATAGAACTGAGAGAAGTACTAGCAATGGACGTTGAAGAATCAGCAGAGACAGACTGGCGAGCTCCAATTAGATACTATTTGGACCATCTTACTGCACTTGCAAAGAAGATTCTAGCACATCAGGTAATTAGCAGATCGGCGAACTATGAGCTTAGGGATGGAATATCATATCGAAGATCATTTTCAGGGCCCTTGCTAAGATGTGTGTCAAGAGATGAAGGAAAAAAATTACTTAAAGAAATTCATGAAAGAGATTGTGGAAACCACAGTGGTCAGCGGGCTTTAGCGCTGAAAGTAAGGATGCAGGGGTATTATTGGCCATGGATGAACGGTGATGCTAAGGAGTACGCTAGGCGGTGTAAAAAAAACTCAACTTTATGGGGAAAGGATTAAAGCACCGGTGACTTCTCTCAATTCAGTTCTCAGCCCTTGGCCTTTTGCCAAGTGGGGGATTGATATCATATGACCATTGGTACCTGGATCACAGCAAAGAAAATACATCATTGTGGCTACTGACTATTTTACCAAATGGTGTGAAGCTAAGGCACTAAGGAATTAGACTGGGAAAAAAGTGTTTGTATTCATATGGGAAAACATCTTTTGCAGGTTTAGTGTACCGGCAGAGATCTGTACTGATACTGGAAATCAACTGGTCGGCGAAACATTCAGGACTTGCTTGCTACGTATAATGTGAAGCTAGGGAAGTCAACACCCATCTACCCACAAAGCAACAGACAAGCCGAAGAAACAAACAAGACCATTGGAATGGGATTGAAAAAGCGAGTAGAGCCGCATAAAAAAGCCTTGTGTGAACATTTGCACAATGTTCTACGGTCTTACAGAACAAATGTTAGGGAGGCAACAGGAGCTTCGTCGTTCCTTCTTACTTATGGTACAGAGGCAGTGCTGCCATCAAAGGTCATACTACCCACAACTAAGCATGAGGCATGGGAAAAGAATTTGGACACTGACTTAATACTGGCAAAGATGGACGATTTAGTAGAACAACGACTAATAGCTCTGACACATATGGAGAATTACCATCGGCGATCGTCGAGAGCACTACACAAAAACAACTTTTTAGCAACGGCAGTGGGACGTTGCAAAAAATAAAAACAACGCTCAATGGTCGTCGGCGTAGCGCCGTTATTATTACCGTTGCAATAATTTCAGCAATGACTATGTCGTTGGTGTGATTATAATTACAACAACACACACATTATTTGTTGCAATAATTATTTCCACGGATCAGGAATACCACCATGACGTGCCGCGTGGCAGCCTGCTGTAACGACCTACCCGTTACAGTGAGCAATAACTGATAAAATAATTGTTAACAGAATATCCAACAGTGTATTTTGTGCAGTAAAGGTTTATCTGTTTGCCAGCTGGCAGTTTTCATAACTGTTTTGAAACAGACAGCAACGTCACGTTTGCGTAACTGATACCCCAACTGTTAAGAGTAACGGAATATACTGATAGAGATCCTATGGCCTAACGGTTCAGTACTTGCCACATGTCCTTCTGTCGTAACGGATCTAGCAACGTCTATACGTCGTTAAACAGCGGCGTGTAACGGATAAACTTTAACAACTGAGTCAACATTTGTTTTCGTGGGAATTTCGGTTGTAATAGTTTTTCAATTGACACGTGTTTTTGGTAACTAACAGATTTGTGTAACAATGTAACGTCTGTTAACGTTAGGAGAAACTCTATTATTTAAATCTAAAAAAAAAAAAAAAACCGCTAGCAAGCGTTAAGCCCTGCGTAACAATTGAACCCCTCATAATAGTCTTGGAATACAGTTCATTTCTGAACCAGGATTACAGTTCGTTCCGAAATCTGCAATACAGTTCATTTTTTAACCTGGAATACAGTTCATTCCTGAACCTGCAAATACAATTCATTTCTAAACCTGCAATACTGAATCAAAATCCTGTAATTTTTAATTCATTCCCACTGAAATACATCCATTCTCATTCAACTAACACAAGCATTTCATTCAAACTCTGAAATTTATACAATCGTTTATACACTCATTCACTACACTCATTCACAATCCTAAATTGATAAAACTGCACAAGGCAAAATAGATATACATACATTTTTGCCTGTGGTATTACTACTCCAAGATTAGAAGGTTGTGTGTTTCAGCAGTTTGCAGTTTATGTGATGTTCTGTAATAATACCTTGGATCAGAAGAAGCTTATGTATAGGACGCCGAATGGTTTTTAGCGGTTTCCCAAGAGATCTTTATCATTAACGCAGCCTTCATTTTACTCCATCGACCTCACATGTGGGAGTTCCGGGAAATATGAAACAAATCTTTGAGTTGTCTATACGTAGTTGATAGAACAACCACTTGAATAACATAATATGACCCCATAACAGAGTTGTCTATAATCATATTAATAATCATGAACCACAATTAGAAATCATCCCTGGAAAAAACTACTTAGGGAAATCACAAAAAAAAAGGATTCAATCCTGTTATTGCAACTACAAACATTCATAAATTCAGGAGCAATAGCACTAAATGAGCCAAGAACACTCATTTTACTACGTGTAAGTAAATTGGTTAAAAGAAGCAACTGATTCGCACGTAGGATAAGGTTTGAACCTACTTCTCATCGGCTAAATTTAGGGGATCAATGAATACCCTAACAATTATCTTATATAACATGTCATACTACTTATAAATCTAGCAAATATAGCATGAACAAAATTTGACCTCAACTATCTCCTACAACAAGGAGACCTAAGTGCAACATACATCTAATTCAACCAAATACTCATATATTAATCTTCTGAGCAGATATAGTAAGAGTTCACTCACCAACGGGAAGTAAACTGTCATGTTATGTAGCTGCATACTAGTCCCGCTAGACTCTTTTTTAAAAACTGGAGTAAATTGATTTCAACAAAACTTGATGATTTATTCCAATGTTTAAAAAGAGTCTTGCAGGATCAATACAGTCATGTCTCTCCTTCTCCACTTGTGTTGGTACTGCTACAGTGAATACTCGCAAAACAAAGATAATGGTAGTAACTAGTAAGTAAGATAAACCAAGACAAACTAATGAACATCAAACATAGACTACTGGATTGAGGCTTCCTCGCCAATAGAAGTTGGGGATGAAAATATGTTGCTCATCATGTTTGCCGAATCGATCTCCTCCATTTCGGCAAACTTCATAAGCAGATATTTCATCTCCAAAAACTCAATGATGGTGAGTTGTTCCCAATACTCCAAAGGATGTAGCACGTACTATTATAAGAGATCATATGATATGTAAACAAACCTTTAAGTGAAGAAGGTGTCCTGCAGCAGCCCCTTGCTCAAAGAAGCCTCCTCGCAAGACAAAGATAATGTAGCAAGTAAAAATCAAGCAAGATTAACTGATGATAACAACATATCTTGACTAATGTATCGAGGCTTCCTCACCAACGGAAATTGGGTACGAAAATATATTGCGCGTGAGGATTGCTGCATCTATCTCCTATATTTACAACAAACTTCACTAGCAATACATCTTGTATCCAAACACTCAATGGTGGTGAGTTTTTCATTTTATTCCAAAACATGTAGCACATAATATTATAAAGAGATCATATGATATGTAGACAAACCTTAAGTTGAAAAGGTGTGCTGCATGGGCAACTTTCCCACATCTGCACTTCCTTCAAATTTCAACACTAGTACTCATTGACAATCACGCATGGACTCATTTACTAGTGGGAATGGTTGGATCAATCATGCACACAGATCATTATTCGTAGTTGAATACTAATCCAGTTAGACCCTTTTGGAGCTGGAGTAAATTCTTTCAAGAAAACTTGATGATTAAGAATTTACTCCAATCCTAAAAGAGACTTGATGGACCAATACAGTCATATCTTTCTCTTCCTGCACTTGTGTTGGTACTGCCACAGTGAATTCTTGCAAAACAAAGATAATGGTAGCAAGTAAGAATAAACCAAGACAGTGATAATCATAAACTTAGACTAGTGTATTGAGGCTTCCTCACCAACAGAAATTGGGGATGAAAATGTACTAGTCGTCATGTTTGTCGCATTGATCTCACATATGGGGTACAGGAAAGAGGAAAGAGTTTCCCATCTCCATCTGTTTATACAGAAAAATTAGATCTGGAATGTCTTTGAGTTTTGTAGAAGAGGGAAAACATATTTGAATCTCCATTCTGATTCCTTTTCTCTTTTTTTAGAAAGAAGAATCAGACTGGGGTTTACAAGGGAAACGGAATTTGAGACCTAACTTTGAGCTCTAACTTTCGGACAAGAAATGAGAGTTCAATAATAGAGGAGAGATTTGCTTTTCACTTCGATTAATGAGCCGAAAACACAGCAGAAATATCTGGTCAACTGTGTCAAGTAAAATTAAATTTGTGGTCAACGGCATAAGTGGGTGGGTTTTAAGCCATGGGACAACAATCTAAAAATCATGACATTTTTTGCTAATTAAACATAATTACCATGAAAAAACACCTAAAATTGCTCGTTATACATTTTTCTTTACGTGTAATATATCTCTAACATACCTTTTTGAGAAGTTTCGCCGAAGGTGACCGGCTTATTTTGATACTCCAGTATGAATATAATATGAGAAACATCGTCATTTTTTGTGTTTCTTGACTTATTTGGATACTCCAGTGGGAATAATATGAGAAACATCGTTTAATTGGTTTGGTGCTTCGGCGAAGATTCTCGAATTATTCTGATACTCCAGTAGGAATAATACAAGAAGGCTTTGTGCATCGGCGAAGAGTGATCTCGACTTATTCTGATAGAAGATATAGTGTAAAGATAATTAATGTTCGTCTGAACTCCAAATCCACACCATAATTTGCCTTACTCTAAGCCAGGATCACTGATCATATCCATTTATGGCAAATTCAAGGAAGAATCCTTGTCCAACCTCAAAAGAACCCACTTTGGGCAAGTTTGAGTTAGAATATTCCTCTGAACTCCAAACCACTCACTAATTTGCCATAGAAAGTGATATGTTTGAGACGGTTTGATACATTCCGTAGAAAACAGTAGTGCGACTGAGACGGTTTGGAAATTTCAGTAGAAAAAAGTAATGTAGTTTCAACGGTTTTGTGATTTTCCGTAGAAAATAGTGATGTATTTGAGACGGTTTGATATTTTCCGTAGAAAATAGTAATGTAGTTGAGATTTTCTACTTAGGGATTTGTTTGATATGGTTGTTTGGATGATAACATGATTCAGGTTTGAATTATTTTGTAGTACTAACATTGTTTATATGAATTGTTGTAGGATGGATGATATTCAACTTTGGGCAAGTAATTGATTTAGAATCTTCCTCTAAACTCCAAACCACTCCCTAATTATTTGCCATACTCTGAGAGCCAGCATCTTCTAGAGTAGCACTGATCTTATCCATTTGTGGAAAATTCAAGGTAGAATCCTTCTAGAACCTTAAAAGAACCTACTTTGGGCAAGTTTGTGTTAAATATTCCTCTGAACTCCAACTCACTCCCTAATTTACCATAGAAAATAGTAATGTAGTTGAGACGATTTGATATTTTCCGTAGAAAATAGTGATGTGGTTTCAACGGTTTGGAATTTTCCGTAGAAAATAGTTATGTGGTTTCTAGCATTAGTAAGTTTAATGTGAGAATTTGGGTAGTTTTCAGGATATATTGATGTCTGGTGAGAATTCTGTATAGTCCAGTGGTGAGAATTCGATTATTGTTGATAACTACATGATCTTGAGTTACAATAGCGAGATTTATGTGTTATGGTAATAAATTTTGTAGTTCTGGTAGAGTTTATGTTGTAAGGTTGTGTTGTGTAGAATTCAAGTTGTAAGGCATATACTGCAACTGTTGTTCTTAGGATAATCCTATTAGAATGTATGTGTTTTGCGCAACAAATCCCCATTAGTGTAAGCTAATCATTAGAATAGATTAAGTAGATTAAGATTAGTTGTAATCTGGTTTAGGTGTTGTTTATGGTTTAATCATGCACTAAAGACCAGCTTAAGGTAAATGCTAGATAAAGTTTAAGGTAAGTATGAGTTGTCCTAGGTTAGCATTATGTGGTGTCTCATGTAGCCATGAGGTGTAACTCCAACTCATGATGGAAAGGTTGGAGAGACATTTGCCAAGCATGACTGGACTCTCTTTTAGACATTTGGAAAGCTGTGGAGTATGTCAATACCAGGCTAAGGTTTAATTTCAGCGTAAGGTTATATTTCTCATCATCATAAAGTTTACCTAATGGTGTTTATGGAGCTGAAATTCCAACAAATCCAACTCTCTATGCAATAGAGTTATAAGATTGTCGGTGAAATAGATAAAGCTAGTAAACAAACATAGAGTTAACGCAGACATTGCAGGGCAAATAAAGGTGGTGGTGTGGGTATAAAGAAGTTGAAGTTTGAGAACAAGACATTGCAGGCCAAATAGATTGGGAGGTATAGGAATGAAATAAATGCTTTGGAAGGATGCTTGGTTGAATGGTCAAGTACTTAAGTAGTATTCCTCAATTAGTCTATATAGCATTAGTAGGTACTGCAGGACAGGGAAGTGGAGGATGTAGCTCAATTACTGACTATGATCTCTGACATAAATTGCAATGCAGACGGCTAAGGGAATAAGCAGTTTTCAGTTTCAGAGTGCTATAAGTCTATGGAGGTTGTAAGGTTTTTGCTTGTTTGTCTTTGGATTTGGTTATGGATAACTGGTTGGCTATAATGTTTTAGATTTTCTGTATGATTTCTTTGGTGTCTATAATATGTCCTAGACAAAGTTCATCAACCTAATGTTTAAATTTTTCAGTGTAACATTATCAAACCAGACTACAATATATGAACTAACTACATCTACAATCACATGGAAATACAGACTACAATGAACTTAAAACACATCTACATTTCTAATCACAATCAACAAACACAAAAATCAGACAAATGAACTAAAATCCCTACAACAACAAACAGATCTGAGAGATTCGGACCTTCAATACTCATAACCAGAAATTTAATCATTAACAGTCAATGGTTTCAAAAGGGAAACAAGTGAAATACCTTAACCAATAAAGCATCGTCAGACCCAAAATTTGAAATCAGCTTCAATCCTTTTATAAGAAATCGACTAAACTCAAACTAGTTTTCAAATCGATATTTCATAGAAGATTTGATTGATTCAATGATGTTGATGAAGTTCCCCCACGCTAAATCTCATTGTGCTCGATGAATTTTCCGGTCAAATTCGACGTCGGCAGAGAAAGAAACCGGTGAAAGAAAAGAATCTGATAGAGAAAAAGAAACCAGCAAGAGAAATGAGTGGATGTTGCAACTTAAGTTGTTGGTGCTGGACATACAGCTGAGCTAATTCAGACACAATAAATGAATTCATAATTTCAGTTTATTTTATTTTATTTTCTTCTTGGTTTTCTTCTTTTCGGATCTGTGGTATCAAGTTAATCCGTTGAAATAAAAATCTGGTTCTGCTACACTGCTGGGGTTGAAATTTCATCAGCCCAAAAGTTGGGCGGGGAAAAGAAAAGTCGAGGCTAACTTAGGAAGTTTACCCAAATATTGAGGGTAGGCGGGTAATTGCACCAACAAAAACACGGAGCACTGTAACAGATCGCATTTTCAGTAACCATTTAAGACGTTACGAGCATCCCAACAGCGTATGCGCGTTGCTGAAATGCAAACCGTGACTAATGGCTCTGTTGGTAAAAAGTTGTTTTCATGTAGTGGAGAGTACAATAAACGAGTCAATCCCCAGATAATATCAACCAGGAGACCTTGTGTTGCGAGAAATCCCTCCTTACCAATTAGAAGGGTGTCGAAAGTTAGAGCCAACATGGGAAGGCCCATATATTACCAAGCGAGTAGCTGGGAACAGAGTTTATGTGTTAATAGACGAGCATGGCAAGGAGTTAGCTCATCCCTTGGAATGCTAGGTTCATCAAGAAATATTATCCTTGAAGTCATGATGTAAAAATCCGAAGTCTTGGGCGGGCATAATACCCAAGTAATCTTATTAGCTTTTGTAAACTGCACCAAATAAGATTTGGGGACGTCGGTTTGGTATTATGCGCCGAACCCCGTTAACAAATCATTGTGTCATTTACTTTCGCCGAACTAAAAAAACACCACAATTAGAACGAAAAAATAAATAAGCCCAAAGGCTTTGCCGAACAAAGTGAGCCAGTAGCTCCCATCCAAGGCTTTGCCGAACAAAGTGAGCCAGTAGCTCCCATCCAAGGCTAAGTACCATACGCTGAGGCAAAATGCCAAATCCAAAAATTCTCAGATCCAATGGCTCTCATAAATTCCTATCTAAGGCTAAGTGCCACAAGAAGAGGCAACATACCAAATTTAAAATCTTTAAGAGCCAGCAGCTCCTGACCAAAAAAGGGTCTCCAGACATAGAGAAATTGAAGAAGTATATCTCTCCTAACCTAAGTTCCAGTGACATAGCTATGGGTACAGTAAATCTGGTCTTATGAGCATTAAATCCAATCGCTTTACTTGTTGATCTGTAAGTGCTGACAGAAAAATATAAGACTCCCGGAGGCGCTGAATCCCTCTTGGCAAACCAAGCACTTATAATAAGACCGCCGACGGGCACAAGTAGCATTGCGAGGGTGCACATATTGAATCAGTGGGATAACCATTAGCGAATCATATGGTTCAGGTAGGTTAAACTATTGACAAAAATTATAAGTATAATAAGGCGCATCGCCGAAATAACAAAAAATGTCTCTCACAAGTGAAAGAAAAAAACAGAGTTTTTTCATTAACAATATGAAACATAAGAAACAAAAGTACTTCATTGACAAACAAAATAAATACTTCTAGAAAATCTAACTCCCCAAAAAGATACAAAAAGGTAGACACTTCGAGAGACAAGGATGAAAACATACAAGGTATCATGGGAGAAAGAAATTCCCATTGGGTTAAACCTTAAACTTGTTTCGGCGACATCTAGGCGTCAGGCTGGATATTCGACAATGATCCATCCTTGAAGACTTCAAGTTCTGAAATTTTTCGAGAATCCTCTAGTGCTCTATTCAGATCATCATCATTATCGCCATCCGTCTGCTCCTTCTCCTCAAAGGTAGCCAGCATTTTTCCTTTAGAGTTCAGCTAAGACATGTCCCCGACATTCTCGTCTTAATTGTCTTCTTCGGCATCGTTGTCTTTTTCTTCTTCTTCAGATTCATACTCCTTCTCTTCTTCATACTCTTCTTCCTCGCCGGAAGAATTATTTCCTACTTCTTGGTTGACAGGTACTTCTTGAAGGACATACTCCTTGGGGATGGGAAGCTTATGTCTAGTGCATAATTTTGAGCGAACATTTATGCTCCGGCGAATGCAGCTTCATTCAAGTCTTCCTGGAATTGTTCTTCCTGTTCTCTCACCTTCTGTTGAGTTAAGTTTAACTCGGTTTGCAAGTTATCATGAAATTTAAACTGAACAGGACAGTTTCCGGCGAATGCAACTTCATTCAAGGCTTTACGTATGTTAAACTGAAGAGGACAGTTCGAAACATACAGTCAGTAATTAAGGTTGCAAAACCGGTATTGTTGACATAATCCTTTAACAACGATTAAAGCAACTCTTAGGCCTGTAAAGGACGTTAGCTAGGGAAATCAAGTGCGTGACGATCTGTGGGGGATCTAGAGACGTAAGGAGCGCGACAATAGCCAATTCACTTGGAGGGTTCGAGTTGGTCTCTGCTACATCCCTGACCGAAGTCTTATAGTAGGCTAGTGTTTGTAGACAGTTAGTACTATACGGTGTTCAGTCTGGACGAGGTCCCGAGGTTTTTCTACAGGTCGTAGTTTGGTGTCTCGTGTGCTTAACTTTCCACATTATATTCTCTGACTATATAATTAAAGCAAACACAAGAAGTATGTTATTGTAACCGTCGAGTTGGTCCCAAATCCTTACGAGGGATTCACCAAGGCTTGTCTTTCTTTAGGGACTGATCACTTGTGATCCTAACTCCTATTAACAGATTTGGATATATTTATTTTTGAGATCGCCCATATCTTATCATAAGACTCACGATCACAAACGAAAAGTTGGTTGTATTTCGGTACCCCAGCTTTTTCAAATGGCATCAGAGCAGGTGAACACATAAAAGACGTAACTATTTGTGTTTATCGAGGCGTGTGAATTATGGAACAAAGCATAAGAGTTTGTAATTTACCACCAAAGTTTGATGACACAAATTACCTATGGTAGAAGACTGCTATGAGATTTTTTTTGCAAGCCCGGGATTTCAAAACTTGGGTTTATGTCGAGAGAGGATATACACCACCAACTATTCTGGTTGAGGGTGAATCTGTCCCCAAAGACATAGCGGATTATGATGAGGTGGAAACTCTTGCCGCTTAGCAAAACTATGATAGGATAAACGCTATCATTCATGCAGTAACACCTGATCTTTTCCATCACGTGGCCACATGTGAAACATCAAAAGATGCTAGGAATAGATTAATGATTGTGTTCGAAGGGAATACATCAGAAAAAAAAAACTAGCCTTCAGAACCTCATGTCTGATTGGGAAAACCTTCGAATGCTTGAGGATGATACCTTTGAAGATGATACCTTTGAAAATCTTGAGGATGATACCTTTGAATAATTTAACCAAAAATTGTCTGAGATAATGAATGCCTGCCACACCTTAGGAAAATCTACCCCGGAAAGGGACGTTGTGTGTAAAATTCTAAGGTCATTACCCTCAAGGTACGAATCTAAGAAACATGCCATCCAGGAAATACACGACTTAACTATAACAAGAAGTGACCTTGTTGTCAAGTTATAATCTTTGATCATGAGCAAAGTAACCCTAAAAACATTGGTTTTAGAGCTACTGAAAAAACAAGGAAACTTGTAAAGAAGAGTGCACTTTGAATACGAACTCCGGCAATCATAGTGGGGATGAATATAAGGAAGAGTTATCTTTGATTACTCGCCAGTTTAGAGATCTTCTAAAGAAGAGAGGTTATATCTGTCTAATATTCCCTTCAAGATAGCAAGCACTTCTATGTTTAGTGGTTCTTCAGTCTCGAGCGGCTCTCTTCTGGTTCCTTACCCTTGTATTCTTTTGCAGCAAACTGTTGCTCCTTCAATCGGTTCTCCAATTCATGTTCGGTGTCATAAATATACAATTGAAGAAACCTAGGTCTATTATTTGATTTTGGAATAAGACTACCAATCTTGTGGTATATAGTACCCTGAGCACGATACGTGTACACTCCCTTGTTGGAATTAGCCAACTCTTGATCAATATGCACCCCAATGGATGTGAAGGAAAATACATGGTTGTACGAACGTATATGCTTCCTAAAATGAGCTACGTGTTCTGATTGTACTGTATATAAGTGCACGGGCAGATCTGGCAATTTAACTTTTTCGTTCAAACAACAAAATTGATTGGCTCCGCAGTGGCTACATGACCTGATGCCAGTTATCTGCAGACGTGGAAGCGATTCTATATCAACAGAGCCCCTTGCACAATTATGAAAACCTTTGTTAGGCAATAAGGTCCTCATTTTTCTATTGTTGTTTCCACGTTTAGAGGGACCTAGACAATCAGAAAGCAATAATCATATGAGTTCAAATATTTTGGCTTTCTACAATTACTAATACACAGTTAGCAACATTTAGAAGTGGCAACCCTATTCCACATATTCATAAAATTAAGTATGGTTTTGTCCAAAATCACCAAGCAATGTCAATATACAAAGACCAAACATACTGATGAATGGGCAAAAACAAAACCCATTTGAGAAGGATTCATGTTTGGAGAAGCTGAATCTAATCCACAAAATTATTTCCAAGCGAATGAAGGTAGTCTAATAATTTTCACATGTGAGTGAAGATTACGGTTTAATTGGAATTCATCTATACAATGTCCAACAACAATTATTTTCTAAACTATGTACCAATCATTTTTAAACATTCACTTAGATAGAAATTTTACTTAAAGTTTGACAAAAATATACCTTCCTGCATATCCTCATGGGGTTGACCCTCATCCGCACCGTCTTCTGGTTCGTCAACTTGCTCATCAAACTCGAACATGTCCTCATATCTCGTACGTAGTGGAGCTAAAATATTCGCAAAAAAGTTCTATTTAAAGCTTTTTAGATATAATTATATAAATAATCATTATTTCTTCAATTAAAGAAATCAAAATTTATAAAAAGATAGCTCACCTTTATGTTCTGGCCCTAGTTCCATAAAGCCATTGCTAATGTTCATCGACATATTCGAGGTGTGACCCAAAATTCTTTCAACCTCTTGTTGTATGTGTTGATTCATAGCATATTCAAATTGGTTTGAACTGTTTCTGACAGTAGATCTTGGAGGAAGGCTTGGCGGCTCTACTTTGACTACAAACAGAGGGAATTTTGTGTATACCTGTTTTCTATATTGATTCTGCATAGTGAATCTCGGACTCTTACGTGCTTGATTGGCTGGCCGCATTCACTGTGATGTGTCAGACTTTCTTGCCTTGGGGCAGAAACATGTTCATTTGCTGCACATAAATATGATATTATGTACAGGATATGCACAATTAAGAATAACAAACTATTGGATTTGTATTACAAGATAGTAAATTGACAAAATTTAGCTCATCATACCTCTATCATGTTTTGAAGTAGAAGATGCAGGTATCGATGTATCGAGTAGACTGTTTATAAGTCTCGCAAATATCAAATAACTGGAGTCGTGGCAGGAACTTCATAAGCTGCATGTGTGTTAAATTTCGTTGATTATTCAAGGACTATGAATGAAAAACTTACGGATATGTTTCAGCTCAATCAACTACTTAACGATGAACAGAACAAAAGCATGTGAAAATTATTTCAAATGCATGTGATTTACTTGTTCAGGTTACCATTACTTGTTCCAGCCTCTTGGTGGTGGTTGCTCCCTAATCTTGCTCTTTTTCCCCTGTCCTCAACATGTTTCATAAGATCCTCTTGGTGGTGGTTGTAGCGAGTAGATGTTTTATGGAGGTTTTGTTTTTCCTTGTCAGTTCTCTTCTGTATAATATCATGCTCACGTACAATCAACTTCTGATCCTCTGTCAAATTTTGCCT
Source organism: Papaver nudicaule (assembly GCA_023529015.1). NCBI lineage: Eukaryota > Viridiplantae > Streptophyta > Magnoliopsida > Ranunculales > Papaveraceae > Papaver > Papaver nudicaule. The sequence goes on from JAJJMA010123667.1 coordinate 25,293, forward strand.
GCGGAATCTTTGCTGAAGACAATCCTTTTCTGTTTCAACGACCAGTTGTTCTTCATTTCCGGGTGGTAGAGTGAGGTTGTATATGTACTTGATCTCTACATTGAGGCTGTGGAATGAATCTTGGACTATGATGCAAAGGTTCTTGGGTGGCATGACTGCCTTCACCATGTCGTGGCTTACTTACTTGATGTGGGGCAGAAAGTTGTTCATTCGCCGTCAGAGACAGACTGGAAATTAAAGCTCGAATTTCATAATCAACAGCTAGATTCTGGGGATCTTGTACAGCCGAATCTTCTCTGTCGGGAATATAGTTGTTTGCTCGGTGTCGTTTCTGCTTACCAAATAAAAAATGATATATCTATATTAGAATATATATACAAACTCAAAATTAGGATGGAGATGTGGTTAATCTCTTGAAACTGTCAACATAAAACAAACTCGATACGAAAAATAAAAAGTCACATCTAAAGAATCTTATACTGCATCGCATAAAATTAGCCTTCGAAGTGCCTTATTCCACAAAGTTCAGGTATTTAAGCCCCTATCACTTCTATGGTGCTGCTCTAGCCAAGGCTAAACAGCAAAACTGTGAGCTCTAAAGCCACAATAAAAAGCTGGCCCAAACCTTGCCCCATTATCACCCCTTTGCGAATTTGCATTGTCACCATTTGCCATTACCACATCAAGTTGCCTGAGTGAAACAACTACATTTCTAAGATCCACCACTGTCGGTGCCAGTATTTTGCATAAAGTTTATTAACTATGGTGTGTGGGATCAGTTTAGATTATACACAATTACAATATTAGCACATTACATTTGCAATGTCATCTAAGAAACTTGAAACAGTCTATTTATGTTAGGGGAAAGGACATACATGGGCTGGTGCAATAAACTTGTCATTTCTCTTTCTGGATGCCTCTGCGTCTTGGTCATTTTGACACTGAACTTGGTCGATATTTGTGAGGCTTTGGCGAGGTATCAAACTCGATTCTGCTCTATCTTCTCCAGCTGAATTAGGAACTTGTCCACTTGGTGCACATGGATCCATATTATAAAGATCAAATCATGTTGTTTGGCCTAACAACCTATTTTTTTTTCCAATATGCGTGGGATAGATGTGCCAACTACCCAAACATGTAATGCACGCTATTGCAGTAATGTCCTTAAATTGTTACACAGACGGCTAAGAGAAAGAGCTCAAGTATGTACCATTTTCCAAGTTTATCTCATTGAAGTCAAAACATGTGAACAAAAAATCAAATAGATTTCAGATACTTCAAATGGTAATCAATATCCCAAACATTCTGCATATGCATTCTGGATCACAGGTAGTTATGAATTTAATTACGTCTCGCCAGTCTTCTAGTTAATCAAGGACACCTAGTTACCGTGTCCCGATCTAGCAAGGATCATTATTATTTTCTTTACCTAGTCAGTCTTCATGTTTATCAAGGACACCTAGTTTGGATCAGACTTCTCGTCAGTCTTCTAGGACACCTAGGTACCGTGTCCCGATCTAGCAAGGATCCAGAAAACTATTATTTTCTTTACTTATATATATATATATATAGGTAAACGAAGTAAAGTTTATTCATCACAAAACATGCAGTTTCACAGTTTTCTCCTTCTGATAATACTTTCCATGGTAGTATCTGTTGCATACTCCTCTAATGCTACAGATCTCAAAAACGACCACATAACACGAGGTTCATGGATTTCGGCTTATTCGTTATCATCAGAAGAACAATCTGGCAACTCCACATCTAAATATAATACTACCGGTTACTGGCTTTCTCCTTCCGGCAATATTGCTTTTGGATACTACCCATTACCTTCTTATGATTCTTCATCATCTCCTCTTTTCATCGTCGGTGTATGGTTAATCAAAACAGCTAACAAAACATTAGTTGGACAACAAGTTGTAATGACTCTGCTCATGTTTGTCATCCATCTTCAATTTTCTTCAATGACGGTGGAAACTTTATACTTGAAAATTCAGATGGTAAGCTAAAATCTTTTTGTTCTTTGAGGACCTGTCATTGGAATTACCGACCTCTCACGCAATAATCTCCCCCCTCTTTAAGGCAAGCAAGCATTATCTAACATCCACTCTTCATAAGCGTTGGATCCTCTAACTTAAAAGCTCAACCGTCAGATCTCTACAAAAAAAAACAAAAATTCCGTCGTAACTTTCCATATGGAACGTTGGATTGAACCCAAATAAAGATTATGGCCGTCAGATCTGATTGGATTTTCGTCAACGATGAAAAGACTAAGTTACCCTTCTATATTTTTATTTTCTCCTTTGGGTTTTGCAATATGCGTAATACGTAGGGGTATTTTCTTATCATCTTCTTCTTCTTTGTTTTCCATCGTAAAACACTTCTGAAACTTCTGTCTTTAACATTTTACAACACCACCACGGCCCTCCTCCACCTTCTCCTTCGAATTCACCACCGCCACGGACGTCCTCAACCTTCTCCTTTGAATTCACCACCACCACTACCAATTTGATCTCACGGTAAGTTCTTTCATTCTCTATCTATAAATTAGAGTTCCTTATTTTTCTTATCTATGAATTGATTTGATTCAACTATAAACTTATTTGTCAGACTGTGAAAGTCTGAAGAGTAAAAAAAATCATGAAACAGGTCATGGTGGTTAGTCACTATCAGTATTACTTGAGTCAAATGATCTCGGTAACGATGGTTAAGATCGCGATTGTTAGTTCAACTTCAAGATTCCAAGTGTGTTTGATGATTCATGATTGTAGTTGGTTAGATGGATGAAACTCTAAGCATAAGGACCGAACCACTGAGATTTCCCGTTTTAAGAAACCGTGACTTATCGTTGTTGCTGATGTAAAACTAATCCTGTATAGGATAAATGTGTTGACTGTTTATGGACCGTTTTTACAGATCATTGTTGTTGTCATTTCGTTGCCTTTTTGGATTTCAAGTGGTTAGATTAGATGACCAAACACTATTCTTTTATTTTATGAATGAAGGATTAATTATTCAGTATCGAATAGCTCATTATGAAGCTATTTTATTTTAACAGATGTTTCAGATGAATGTTCTGATAGTTGATCAGAGTTGGTGAAGACGATGTTGTGTGTCAGTATCTGTGTGTAGTGTACCAGTTGTCTTGGTTCATCTTCATTTAATAAATATTGTTGGTTTTCGTTGTAGACAGAGCTCCATTAGAATACAAAAGTTGTGTTCTTAACTTGACGTATAATGATATTTACAGAAAAGAATGTTCAATGAAATATGATCTTGAAGCATGGTTGTTTACTGACCAAGTAATTTTCAGCTGTGGAATTAAGGCTCAGGTTGCAGAGCAACTTCCGAATATGCAGTTGGTGGAAACGCCACGGTAAGAAATTCAGCTCCATCAGGAGGAATTGGAAAGCAACGCTTACGATTGACTTCAGATCTTCTTGATCGCTTTGTTGATGCAATTGCGCGCCTAACTCTATAGACCTGCCTGTATTTCTTTCAACATCGAGCATGCTCCACATACTTTAACGGGTGCAGATCCTTTCAAACATTACTAATTTAGTAACATATGATAGCATTGATAGGGATAGGAAAACCATATTAGTGAGAACCCATCAGTTTGGACGTTGTGCGTCTTTCAATGACAACAGTTTTTTAACATTAGACTATACGATACTGTCGAGTGATAGTATGGATGTGTTAACTTCTAAGCAATTTTCTTTTTCAATTTTAATGTTGTTTGACAGTATACCACATTGTTGCAGCCTGCCGTATTTTTGTTAGAAAATGGAAAATGAGTGAAGTAAACTTTTGTTTTCAGACGTGCAACGCACGTGCACTCGACTTGTGCATGATAATGGTAACTTTGTTGTCTGCGGTTCTATTGCTACTAATAATAACAATAGAACCAGAACAATATGGGAGAGCTTTGACCACCCCGCTGATACAATTCTCGGCGGCCAAATACTCAACTCTAGGCAACAGAGTCTGATCTCAAGTTGTTATACTTCTGATCCCTCGTACAAGTTGTGGATCGATGATATTGACCTCGTGACATGTCATAATAACGGTTTAATGGGTAAGCAGGTACACAATTTCAGAAACTGCATCACAAGAAGCCCTGAAAAGGAAGACAGTAGATTTACATTGAATTTAGACTCTACAAACGGGCACCTCTACATTGTAGATTGGCGATCACACTTTGCGGTGAAAAACATTACGAGCGGCGAAAACATGACACTAGAAGAAGAAGAAGGAATTGATAACGACATATTGTATAAAGGGACGTTGGGCACAGATGGAGTATTTCGTTTGTACAGGGACACCATTGGGCTTCATGGTAAAAAGTCGATTCTGTTATGGGCCCATAGCAGTAGAGAACAAGGAACGGGTGAAGAAGATGATTTATGGGTCTTGGTGATTTTGGGTGTAGGTTTTGATGTATTTATGTTGGTTTTAATAGTTACTGCTAACTTTCCACCCAAAGCCCGTCCAACCAACAACACCAGCGGACAATTAGTCGAAGGTTTTTTTCTTTTCCCCTTTTTTGAAGCATATTTAGTCGAAGTTAAGCCTTCTAGATTTTTCATGTCCTATTGTTTTTTTTTGTTTTTTTAATGGAAGAGCTTTTTATTTTATCTCATTTATATTTTTGATGGATTAACATAAAATTGTTTACAATCTTTAAAGATAGTCAAAATTTCATGAAATTCAATATTAACGATATTAGAGCATCTCCAACAGTGGGCGACAAAAATCCTATGTGGAGGTCTTATTTAGACCTTCATTTAGAAGGATTTGAACCCATAAATATAATAAGACTTTTGAATCCAAAAACCATCTCCAATAGTATGAGGTCTTAAACTTAAAATTTGTTACATGGATATAACTAATTAACATAATAAATTGATATCCTTGTTATCAATTGGTTTATCCTATTTTTACACATTAATTTAAATAAAAAAATTAGTTAAATTGATGACATGGAGGTCTTACCGAAAATATAGATAAGATATAAGTCCAGATGTGAAACACAAGCCATTTTCATCAGAAGAAGATAGTATAATCATCAAGGCCCATACAGTTCATGGTAACACATGACTTTTATTGCTCGTTTATTGCCTGGTAGAACTGATAATGCTGTCAAGAATCACTGGAATTCAAATCTTCGTCGTCGTGGTAATCAACTTGGCAGTGGTGGTGTTTCTGAATCAGCATCTTCATCTGGTTCGGCTGATTCTGATGAATCAGCTAAGAAACGTCAATGTATCAGGTTGCCTTTATCTTCTTCTTCTCTTGATGATCAGAACAAATGTCATGGTGATGTTGGATCTGGTACGATTGGTAACGGGTTGGTTATTTCTCTCACTTTATCTCCACCTGGGAAGAGCATGTCTGCAGTTTCAGAACACCCACCTGGTAGCAGGGCCGTATGTCAGACACCAGGGCCGGCCCTCCTTTATAAGCAAGGAAAGCCTTGCTTGGGGCCACAAGTGAGAGGGGGCCACAAATGTTAAACTTTCCTTAGGTTAATATGGTTCGTTTTCTATTTTTCTTTTTTGACAACAATATTAAGTGATTCATATCGAGTCCATTAACAATGTAGCAGGTCTTTTTCGAATATTAGTATTAGTACGGTATCTAAATCCATTTATTTTTGCAACCATTTGCATGAATGCAAGTTATAACATCTGATATTTTTTTTCTACATGTAATAAGTTAAGACTTGCGAGCTATCGCTAAAGAAACAGTGTACCTCATTTTCCAACTAGAAAACATGAACCTAGTTAACAATGTTAATGGACTTTTTGCTGTATATAATTTTTTGTTAATATTGAGGGGCCACAAAAAATGATTTTGCATTAGGCCACAAAAAACATAGGACCGACACTGTCAGACACGACGAGGAGAATGTAAAGGAGGGTCAGGTGCGCGTCAAAGAAGAGGATCGCGAAATTGAAAGAGGGAGGTGTGTGAAGGAAAAGAAACAGGTATGTTTAATGAGTACTCCCTTCGTCCCTTTAAAATAGGCGGAAAATGGAAATTTCTTTGTCCCACCGAATAGGCGGATATCTAATTTCAAGATGTTTTTTTGACATGCATACTCATATTTATATTGCATGGGAAATCGTATTAATAATAGAACAAAGGGTAAAAACTGGAAAATATATAGAAATGTATGAAACAATAAAATTTCTTATTCTACGAGATTTTCATTTCTCCACCTATTTTAGAGGGACGGAGGAGTATTATGCAACGTATGATTGCAGAAGAAGTAAGAAACTACATCAACAGAGTTAGGTCTCAGGGTTGGGTGTTGCGCCATGAGTCTCATGACGGATTAGGGGTTGACGCCGACCAAGATGTCTAATTCAACCATTTAGGAAGTTTGTATTTTGTTTGAGCTCAAATAACACAAGCATTTGCAGTATTAGTCAGATGACCAAAATGTAATCTTTGTATTGTGTAGGTATTCTAAAAAAATAACATCAAGCTTTGGTGCAGGTTAAATTCAAAACTTACACAAGCATTTGCAGTATTACAAGATGACCAAATTCGGTTGCATAATGAACCATAACTTGCATACAAGAATACTCTAGCTATACATGAAATAATGTCTTAGCCTGCAAATTTGATCAGTAAAAATGTCTGATTCATAATTCCAAACCTAACGCACTAGAGTTGTGCTTCTTAGAACTTGTGTTGTTAATGTCAGTTTGATATTTGAGACTGATTAGACCAAGTTATGCCTAGCAGAATACAGTATACAACTATACATTGTTACATTCAAAACTCCAAAAATGGAGTACTTCACCCTGTGAACTCCACATTGCTTCAGTCATGAGACATTTTTCATAAGCATGATACTTTGACTCAAGACTTTGCCTACAAATATTTCTTATGCAACAACTGATCTGAAACATCATGTGGTAGCAAAAAAACCCATCCTTAAAGCCTGTCGAGTGTGACAATTGAAAGTTCTAATGTAATGTAGAATGCAACATGACAACCCAGATCAACCTAAGAGCCAAAAATTTGAGCTTCTATGCACTTCAAAGAGACACAACAAGTCACAAGTCATCCAAACTAAAACTGGCAGAAACCATATATTCTGCATTTCAAGTGACAACTAACATAAAAATCTAGTTAAAACGCTCAAATGTATGTAATGATTCCATCCTGAGACATGCTTTGCTAAATGAATCAGTTGATGCAGACAAAGATCCAATTCTTATGCAAAAAACAGATTACTGGCGTAGCTAGATTATACATGTTCACAGTAATAGACACAATACTTAATACTATCCACAAAGTATCATAATCTACTCATGAAGCTCATTTAGAAGATAAAATCTTCAAAAAACAGGACTAAGTTCTGCCTAGCAGAATGCAGAATACATTGTTACATTCAAAACTCCAAAAATGGAGTACTTCACCCTGTGAACTCCACATTTTTCATAAGCATGGTACTTTGACTCAGACTTTGCCTACTGATATTTCTTTATGCAACAACTGATTTGAAACAATATCATGTGATAGCAAACAAACCCATCCCTGATATAGTGTGGTGTTAATTCATAAATACCGATATCCAACAAACCTCAACCAGAGGTAAGAAGGAGCGGCAGAGAAGGTGAAGCGAAGTATGAGATCATCCCGAAGTAGGCTACTGAGGTAACCAACAGAACGAGGGAAGGCATCACCGACTCAAAACACCTTCCAAGAAATCACATCAGCACCTTATAGGGTTACAGAAGGCTAGGGGCACGCGTCAATACATGGCTGGATCAGACAGCGGTATAAAGCAGCTTAATGGATAAGAATTAGGACATCGAGAACATCAAGGGATTCACATAACAAAGATATATATCAACTGAGAGGTGTCAACACATGATTGCACTATATAGGCGGTGTGCAGAAGCCAGCTGTCGCTAAAGACCATCAAAGCAGGAGAAGAAACGAAGGACAGCAAAGAGGAATCACTTCCCCTAATTGCTATAAATACTCTTTCTCACCAATGGAGGAGGGGTCGACGAAATCACAAGGGGAGATACTATAGTCAAAATACCTTATGGAATCAGAAGAATGGATTACTCAGTATCATTCCACTGTATTGAATCGAGCTAGATAATCACCAAAAGGATCTGTATTACTATGATATGAATTTGTATGATGAATATGATTTAATGATATGGAGATGAAACACTTTGTTGTGGATCCACCTTGCTTAGTTCGCTTTTAACATTATCCACTGTCTTAGAGTTTCTGATGAGTCCTTAAGATCGTTGTTCCATTCATTGGATACGAACGGGGACGAGGATCCTAGATAACGCTTAGCCGATAACCGTCATTAATCTTAAAACTTTATGTATGTTTGATATGGGAAAATTAGTATCAACAGTTTGGCGCTAGAAACAGGGACCAGTGTCCTTGCGCAATTCAGCAACATAGTTTTCAATACTTGTTTTGATTCTGCTCATTTTCACTCGGTATTTTTTACAAAGATTTTCCAGTGACTCCAATGTTTTTTTAAGGGTTAATACTAGATAAATTTGCGTTGAAAAAATAGGTGTAAAATAACAAATAGCCATCTTAGCATTACATATACAAAAACGAATTTTCTACTAAGTTAGATCTTTGTATTCTTTAGTATTTTCCACGAGCATCTCACTCATTTGCATTATCTTCTGCCTTTGTATTCTCTGGAAAAACAAAACAGAAGTCGCGGCACAAAAAACTCAGATCTGAGCGAAAACGCTGCCCATACGTTAATAACGCCAGAATCAATCTAAACGATCTTTACCTGAAGAACGCTTAGGAGATCAAGGTTTGTAGCAAACGAAGATCTTGGCCAAGCCAAATCTCCACTGCATAAGTCCCACCCTTTGCGGATTTGACGGTCATACGACATACGACCATATGAACGTTTGGGGAACAACCTACATCGGCAAACCCAGTAATACCGGGCCCCAAAGCACGTTTAACTATCTCTCAGGCACGTACAAAGTTACGAGGTAATTTTCTCTTTTACAGACTCCGGGTGGGGAAGAATGCTGCAAGCTCCAAAAGACGATAAAGCAGGACAAAAACTAGAAGACTGGCGAGCCGACACTTTGGAGACTAGCCAGGATTCCCTCGGAGCACGAGGGTAGTGAAGCAACTGCGGAAAACATCAGAGCGGCACCATAACACATTTATAGGGAAACTGCGCTGAGGATGATTAAGGGTGTGAGCGAAGTAACCCGAGAACAGCCGAAGCAGATGAGTAAAGACGGAGAAATAAGCATGACCGATGTTAATCAAAGAATCATAGGTCAACTATCAACTCTGGCTTTGAAGCGACAGAACCAAGAAAGCATCCTGAATGTATTAAACTACGAAGACGGGGATACAGACGAAGATAACAAAGAAAGCCCACGAAGTAGCGCGAAGGAGGTTCAAAAGAAGAACTGCGGACCGAGGAACTGAGACACGATGCTATTAGTACGACCTGAAACGAGCCACTCTACTGACAATGGAACTAAGAACAAACACGCGCACTCAAGAAGGGGAACTGCAAATAATCCAAAGGAAGGACAGCGAAAAGGACCACGAAAGCGAAACTTCCCAGACGACAAATAACAGAGAATACCAAGCCAGAACAAAAAAGCGCGTCGCGGAAAGTCATCAGTTAGAGAAGAAACTCAGGCAGAGAACAACCCCGTCAGAAAGCAGAAGTATGGGAAAATATCAAGAGATACTATATTCGGATCTGATTCTACAATCGTCAGAGATATTGAGGAGGGAAGAAGGTAGGAAGGATTTCATTTACCCGACTACCAGGGGAAAACAGAGAAAAGAAACAAGCAACCACAAAGATTACTGCGAATATCACCAAACACGGGGGCACACCACCGATAATTGCAAACACCTTCTGAATACGATAGAAAGATACATAGGTCGAGGAGAATTCGGCCATTACATCTCATCCACACCAAATCCCGAAGAGCAACAAAGAAACGACAACAACTCCCAAGAAAATAGCAAAAAAGAAGTACACCTATCTAAACCAAGAAGCGAAGAAACAATGGAGGGTCAGCAGGTACAGGTGAACAACGGGCCCTTAATCATCATCCTGCCTATCCATGGGATGAATACTACGAAGGTGCTAGTTAACGAAGGAATCACCTATAATATTCTATTCTACAAGCGGTTCCTAAAGATGGGGTTTCGAGACGAACAACTAGATTACCCAACAATGATCATCCACGATTCATGTGGAACAATCACGCCACCTAAGGGCGAAATCATATTACAAGTGGACATAGGTTCAGTGACAACCTTAACAAAATTTTGCATTGTCAGGACAGCATCACCATATCAAGCGGTATTGGGGGAAAAATGGATTCAGGAGTTGGGGGGAGAAGTCTCACCATGTCATCAGCAACTAAGATTCCCCACAGTATACGAAGAAATGGAAATACGAGGGGACCGGAGTAGCATTTGAAATATTGAAGAACACAACAAAAAGCAAGGCGACCGAAGAAGAAAACCAAGCTCAAAAAAAAAATAAAAAATTATATCAATTCCCCCTATTCCTACGCCTGCCACGGAGACGGGCAGCCACAGTACCACGGTCTTCTTCAAGACCATCAAGCATTTCCAAATGAATAATCGGAGCATTAGCAGGAACAGCCGGGGCAAAAGCGGCAGCATTTACTACAAGAGCATCAACCGGCGGAGTAGGACCAGCCATCTACCACAGGATCATCAACCGACAGAACAGGAGCAAAGGTGGCAACAGTCTGTTCAGCATCATTGAACTTCTCCTTTACTTCAACCTTCACAGGTATTTCATCATCAGAAGAAACAACATCCTCTCCTAGCATCAACAAGATTTCCTCACTATGACGGCGAAAAAACGATCTTGTCTCAACCATGCGGCAATCATACGGAGAACCACCGTCTTCTCTCATTCTTCGTTCTCTCCTTCTTTCATCACTCTTTACGAGATGGTCGAAGAGACGAATCACCTTATACGGATTACTTTCCTTTCTAGAAGAACCACCACCTACAAGATTAACCTCCTTGTCCATTATCATTCGAACCTGTTCTCTTCTGCTATTTCTTTCATAATCCATGGGCAGTTTTCCCCCGCCTGCCATTTCTTTAGAAAAATTTTATTTTTTCTTACTTAGTTACACGAAAAACGTCAGGAGACAATCGGTGAAGACTAGTCTTTCATAGAAGAACTCTTGTTGCCATCCAACTACTTGCTTTAAATACTGCAGACGTTATAATCTAGGAAATAAGATAACCACATTAGGGTTTCCTTGATTCTCGCACCCATTAAAAACATCTCCCATTACCCGATAAAGCAGTTACACACTTTTCAAATTCTTCCCAATACTGTTCACTTTCATGACAAATAACCGCCCACTACCATCATACACCACATAATAAACATTTAATGATTCACCAGCCAGTTAGCTTATAATCCTTATCAGAAGAAGACACAATTACATCCAAGGGATAAAGCACCGAAGACACAGTTACAACCAAGGAACGAAGCACCGAAGAAGACGCAATTACATCCAAGGTATGAAGCACGGTAGAAGACACAGTTACAACCAAGGAACGAAGCACCGAAGAAGACACAATTACATCCAAGGGATGAAGCACCGAATAAGACGCAGTTACAACTAAGGGGTGAGGCACTGCCGAAGATATAGCTACAACGAAATAATTAAGCAATGACGGAGGCCTGGTTACAACCAAGAGACGAAACACCAATGAAGAAGCGCAGAAAAAAACCGATAAATATAGATCCTGACAAAAATAAGGAAAGGGAAACAATGCTTGGGGAATCGCAACCAAGCAAGGGGCAACAAATCTACCAGTACAATGGATATGACCAAGGGAGTGTTCTGAGAAGAAGCTCAAATCGATTACGAGGAAGCTTCCGAAGCCAATATAAGATACCCGAAGAACTGCACTAACTTACCGCAACGAGCATACAGAAGAGAGTTGTTGACATCCACGATAGCGCAGGGTTCCACTAATGAGGGAAGACCTTTGCCCATAGGTAGCTCCAGCAGGTCGCTCCCAAAAGGCAAAGAGGGGCAAACACTATAGTTACATAAAAACCAAAGGATTCCAGAACCAAAATTGGTTCACACCGAAGGAGCGAGAACCCGAGCGACATGAAAGAAAGTAACAGCTACAGCTTAGCAACAAAGAAGACACGTAGGTAACAGAGACCTTCTCAGCGAAGAAAGATGATCAGCATAGAAACTTAGAAGCCTCACGCTTCCCAATTGAGGATGATATGACAACCAGATAACGAGGAAAGTGGAATTGGAAAAATTATTTCAAAAAGTAACACCGATGTAAGTGCAATAATACAATTGCCAGCAGCCTAAGCGCAACAGAACAATTGCCATGACAGGAGAATACCTGCTGATCACAGGTCATCTCTAGGATCCTCATTTATATGTATGAGGCGATACGTAAGAATCCCAATGATAGAGATAACTCGAACGTCACCTCTAGCGGGAGAATCCTTCTCCCGGGTTAATGTCCTAAATCATCCCCTAGCCAAGGATGGTTGAAAGATAATGCTTAACCCAAGAAGGTTGAAATGCCTGAAATAGTAGACACTAAGGGGAAGATCTCATGATCAACAAGGTTACTGATACAAGGACAGTAGACACACCTACTGATATAGACACTAAGGGGAAGATATCATGATCAACAAGGTTACTGATACAAAGACAGTAGACACACCTACTGATATAGACACTAAGGGGAAGATCTCAAGATCAACAAGGTAACTGATACGAAGTCAGTAGACACACCTACTGACACAGCAATAATAGACACTAAGGGGAAGATCTCATGATCAACAAGGTTACTGATACGAAGTCAGTAGACACACCTACTGACACAAAGAAGACAGATGCATCCGCTAACGAAGCAAATTAAAACGCACTTGCCAGAACAAACGACAACAAGAAGAAGACGGACATATATCTCGCGATATTACGACACTTAGAAGAACGAGGTATGAAATACGAAGAAGACATACAGCCTCAACGGGGAGAAAATTAGAAGGAACTATAATACAGGCTTTCTTGAAGGATTATTAAAATAAACCTCAAGAAAAGGGGCAAACTGTTAATGCATAAATACCGATATCCAACAATCCTCAACCTGAGGTAAGAAGGAACGGTAGAGAAGGTGAAGCGAAGTATGAGATCATCCCGAAGTAGGCTACCGCGGTAACCAACAGAACGAGGGAAGGCACCACCGACTCAAAACACCTTCCAAGAAATCACATCAGCACCTTATAGGGTTACAGAAGGCTAGGGGCACGCGTCAATACATGGCTGGATCAGACAGCGGTATAAAGCAGCTTAACGGATAAGAATTAGGACATCGAGAACATCAAGGGATTCACATAACGAAGATATATATCAACTGAGAGGTGTCAACACAGGATTGCACTATATAGGCGGTGTGCAGAAGCCAGCTGTCGCTAAAGACCATCAAAGCAGGAGAAGAAACGAAGGACAGCAAAGAGGAATCACTTCCCCTAATTTCTATAAATACTCCTTCTCACCAATGGAGGAGGGGTCGACGAAATCACAAGGGGAGATACTATAGTCAAAATACCTTCTGGAATCAGAAGAAGGGATTACTCAGTATCATTCCACTGTATTGAATCGAGCTAGATAATCACCAAAAGGATCTGTATTACTGTGATATGTATTTGTATGATGAATATGATTTAATGATATGGAGATGAAACACTTCGTTGTGGATCCACCTTGCTTAGTTCGCTTTTAACATTATCAACTGTCTTAGAGTTTCTAATGAGTCCTTAAGATCGTTGTTCCATTCATTGGATACGAATGGGGACGAGGATCCTAGATAACGCTTAGCCGATAACCGTCATTAATCTTAAAACTTTATGTATGTTTGATATGGGAAAATTAGTATCAACATGTAGAATGCAACATGACAACCCAGATCAATATATGCACTTCAAAGAGACACGACAAGTCACAAGTCATCCAAACTAAAAATGGCAGAAACAATTACTTCTGCATTCTAGGTGACAACTAATAGAGACAATTTAGTATAACGTCTAAATATGTGTAATGGTTCCATCCTGAGACATGCTTAGCTAATTGAATCAATAGATGTGGACAAAGATCCAATTCTTATGCAAAAAACAGATTACTGGCGCAACTAGATTATACATGTTCACAATTATACATATGTTCACAGTAATAGACACAATCCACAAAGTATCATAATCTACTCCTGCAGCTCATTTTGGAAGATAAAAGCTTTACCAGCCAATGCAACAAATATAACTAGCTACCAAACACATTTTACTACGAGCATTACACATTTCTTAAATACACAATAACAGATGCTCTTATTCCTATGAGATGGTTTCACATATACTCGTACGAGAAGCCATAGCCACTCGCATTCACAAACTACATAAGAAAAATAGGCACATAAAATGGTATAATCATAACCCTAAAATCATCTAAACTTAACCAAAATTAACATGGCCATTCATAATTATTCAAACACATATTCATTCAAAAAGTGGATATCGAGGGTAATCCGATGGTCTAAAACAAAGGATCTCAGCTAACATAATTGTACATCTCGATAAATATAAGAAAATCTCGAGGTGAATCTAATGGTGACATAATCTAGCTTAAAAGCACAAATACGAAACCCTAGATCATACTCTTCAATCTCTTCTCTGCGGCTGCTTTCTTCCTCCTCCTCTTTTAACTTATTTCTTTCTTCTTCCTTCTCTTTAACTTATTTTCTTCTGTAAATCATGGAATCAAAGATTAATATCATGAGAGGAGTTAGTTGAGGTTAGATTTCACTGGAAATAAGAATTATGGGTTATATGCATCATGAGATTAAGAATATCCAGTGTTGAAATTAGTCAAGGAATGGGCGAATTGGGCACTCAAGAAAGCTAATTAAGTAGTTGTTCATTATTGTCATCGAAATGCTATCTGAACCTAAACCTACTGTTTTCCATCTTCTGACTGATTGATTGTCATCTAAGAAGAAGGTCAAGATCCGGGTGGAGAGGTTCGAGATTATCATGTTTGTCGAAATTACAACTTTTAATTCTAGGTTTTTTTTTTATTTTATGTTCTAGGGTTTTTCTGATGAGTTTTTTTTTTTTTTTTTTTTTTTTGATCTTGGTTATGAATATATGAATTTTAATTAGACACTGATGTTTTGATTTGTTTAAATTTAGTTATGGTGTTAGATATGCATGTTTTATCATCTTAACAGGAAACTTGGAACATCTCAGGCTTCAAAAAGGTTCATTGCCCAGAGCATCATGGCGAATTATAATCATTTCCCTCGAAATAATAATATATAACAAGCCATATGCAACATGAGAAGGAAGCAACTAAAACTACAAGAGCTCAAGGTTAAGCAGCATAATTCTATTAGTTCCATAAATGCATTCCTAAATCCTTTCCAAGTTAAGCGTGAAATCCTATATCATTTATAGTTTTGTTCCACTTAAAAGGACCACCTAGTAATTGTTTTGAACTAAAAACAAGCAGGTACCTAAGCTAAGATATGCACTTTTTATCACAACTTCTGACGCATATTTCCCAACACCAATAGCTACAACAATTGGTATTTACAATAGAAATGTAAATGATTCAGCTAAGGTATGTTAAACCTAGTCCCATACTAGTCAACTAGTGAGCTGATGAACCACTCTGGTAACCTAATAGGCAAGGACCCAGCAAAACAGCTTAAAACAGAAGAACAATAAAATAATAAATATGAAATTGAAGGAAAAAAAAAAGAGTAGAAAACCAAAATAAATCATAGATCTGAGACTCAATAATTATGTAAATTCATCAAAATCTGATTATGATAAAATCTTGGAAAGTACTTTAACATAGACAATAACCATTGTTAATTAAGTCAAATCCACTAAGATTGTATCAGTACTAACAATAAACAACAAAACGAAAATCTAGATCCACTTAGTTCGTTACCCATTAACTAAAGTAAGATTAAAACAAACCGAATTAAGAACTAAATCCAGAAAAAGAAACCCTAGAGATGAGTGAAATCCTCTCCTCCTTCAGTGGTCTTCAATCTCCTCATCCTCTTCTTCTTCCACTGAAAATTCAACAAAAACAAAATAAGAAATCATCGGAAAAAACTGGTGTTGAAACATTAGGTTATCGAATCAACATTTAGTTTACCTTCTTTATGGCGTAGCTGGCAATGGCGATGGCCAGTTGCGGTCGATGGTGTACGTGATGAGGCATACTAAGATTGGCAAGCCAATAAGCACAACAGATGTGCCAATCTTCACAGCAAAGAGCGCTTGAGGCATAGTACACCAAACAATTATCCCCAAAAGGATATTCATGCATACATAAACAGTAAATAGCAGTCCAAGAAGGGAAACAAAGTAGGCACTCCCCTCTCATACCAATCTGTAACCAACAGTAAAACTGCGTGGGTAGAACCAGCGAATGACAATGCAATCAGGATCGTGTATGTTTGCAGCAAGCCATTGTGATTTCTATCCACTAGGAGATTTGGTGGGGTAAGCTGAGCTTGAAAGGCCATTGTGATTTCTCTCTGAGACTTGATTGTTTGTCTAGTGATTTTTTTTTTCGTTTGTCTAGGGATAGCCATTGAAACTTGTACAACATATACATGTAGATATCTTATTAAGCATTCTTAAGCAATCTTAAGGAAATTAAATAAAGCATATATCTTAAGCAATCTTAAGCAATCTTAAGGAAACTAAATAAAGCATGGAGATATCTTAAGGAAACTAAATAAAGCATCAGGAAACTAAATAAAGCAAGTAAAACATAAAAAAAAACTTCAAACATAACAGAAGAATCACATCTAATTACTCAATAACAAAAAAAACTGGATG